>JAYMFT010272485.1:0-10607 GCA_038088735.1 Panulirus argus
AAGACTCTAAGCTATACCCTGGGGTCGTTACTTCCAGATCCACGATCCTCATTCTTTTATCTAATTCTGTTCTGGATTTACACAGTCTGGTCTCGGCGGATTTTGAGAAATGATTATGTACTATAAAGGCGGGTACCTGCTCAGGACAGCTGTCAGGATATATACTGATACTTCTGCATGGACCGTGTGTCGTATATTCTTTATATCATTTTTTTCTATGTCGAAGGCTCCAGTCATAGATGAAAATCTTCATCTTTAAAGAAGCACACTAAGGGGATAAGAGATAAAGATTAAAGTGAAATGAGAAAATATAAAAGAATTCTAAAGGAAGTGTATATTTAACCTGCATTTTGGTAAGAGATCGGTCCTAACAGCAATTCATACGAAGGAAAAGATTCCCCTAGATTAGCGATGCGAGTAAAGAAACAGACATCATGTGACGTCGTGGCATGACAAGTATTCAGCGGTCTAACTAATGGCAGGAAATACAAAGAGCCAACTCTCGGGAGCAGAACCGAAGTTATGCCTACAGGAGAGAGAGAGAGAGAGAGAGAGAGAGAGAGAGAGAGAGAAGGAAGACTTCGCCGAAGCGCAACAGGGTTAAGTCTTGAGGCTAGACAGAGAGAAATGATAAGTCGGACTTCTTTTGGACTAGACTCGGTCAGGCAGCCCTGTTGAGCCAGTACCTCCCCAGACACGAGAGCGGTACTCAACACAAAGACGAATCCATTACCTGTATCACTAGAATTACCGTTCAAATGAAAGCTTATGGCATTTGAACAAAGCTCATAGTCTCTCGGGGCAGACTCACCTACTTGTGTAATGTGGGATTTCCAAGTTAGATTAGTATTACGATGATACCATGTATGTTTATTATGATAAGTGGTGGAATTAAGAATAAAAAAACATGAGGGCTTGTACATACCAACATTATACGTGGAAGGATTCCATTAGTTCCCCTGTGGTATACGTTAAAATCTAGGAAGAGGACCTCAGCCTTAGGAAGAGAGAATGTGACGACCTTGTGGCATAATAATCAGATAATCAAAGTCATAAAAGTTTGCAAAGTTAGGAGAGCAATAGGTGAAACAATGATAAACAGTGGTAGTTGGGAGACAAATCTTAGGCTAGATGATGTCAAAGTTCTGAGATTCCATGAGGTGATCAAGCAGCAGACTTGTTGGTGTTAGAATAAGTGCAGACTCGTGATGAATCGTGAAGTCCATAATTGGAAAAAAAAAAAAAAGAAAACCAAAAATCTGGGTCTTTGAGAGATATAAGATACTGAAAGAGGTATTAGCCAAATGGTGTGGTTAGTGGCAAGACGGCGAATGTGGGTGAAATGGCTATTCAGGGTGTGTATATGAGCATATATATATATATATATATATATATATATATATATATATATACACACAAGAGTCAAAGACATGGTCCATACATACAAGGCTGAGAGACTGGGCAAAACGAGTGTAAAACTCTCATCCCGTAAAACACAAAGATATTCAAAGATAGCATTTCTTTTTTATGTTGAAGGCTCCGGTCACGGAAAAAGTCCACATCAAGGCTGGGCCTTAATTGAAATTTAGGGAATTATGAAACGGAAAGCATATAGAATTTTTGAGAAAGTGAAAGCCCTGTCTGTTGAAATGTGCCAGATCATAGTCATTCAGAAAGACATGAGAAGGTAGAGTTCCAAAGCTTCGACGTGTAGGGAAAGAGGCAGGTATTGAAATGGCACACCCTTAAGTTGCCGATACCCACTCAATAATCATGTGACACAGCAGCTTGCCGAGTGTTCCATGGTCTAACTAGTGGTGGGGGCACACAAGCAGCTAGCTTTCGGGAGCAAAAACCAAAGTAATACCTAAAGAAGAGGATAAGTGAATCAACATCGTAACGTAGGGCAAGGGAGTCAAATTTGAAAGTTAGCCTGGGACAGTATATAAAGCAAACTGCTATCGACTCAACTCTGTCAAGTAAGGATACAGAGCTAGAAACATCCCAAATGTGAGATTAGTACTCCAAAAACATTACTATAACCAGAAGGTACGCTGCGTGATGTAAATGGTAGATATGTGCTGATGACGTATGTCTGTTAACCGACCGATAACAGATTCTAATTTCATTTCAGGTTAGGTTACATCAGCTTAACTTTCAACAAATTAGCTGTTAAATTTAATCAACGTGTGTGGCCCTATATATCGTGAACGCATGAGCAGTGATAGAAGATGTCAAACATAGATATGTGTATATCCAAGTTCCAGAAGAGCCTGTTATACTGATCTGAAAAGAAATTATCACCAGACCTTGCCTAGAAGAGAGAGAGAGAGAGAGAGAGAGAGAGAGAGAGAGAGAGAGAGAGAGAGAGAGAGAGAGACTTGCTACCTACGAGTAACTAAGACGAGTTTTTTTTTCCAAAAGGGTTAGCGCGTAAGGTTCGCCGCGGGAAAAATTATTGTTCAAAATAAGGTGTCGTGTGAGTTACGCACTGCCAAGCGTTGTATGCGAGATGGAGAGCGTGTACGTTATTTACTGAATACCAGCAACACATAGGTATGTGAGGCAGAAAGAGAAGACAGCAACTTGAGCTACAATGGGGGGAGGGGGCAAGGACTTGACAGGTACCGTAAAAATGGCGCATTACGATGGCGTCATGAACCCCTCCAGATACCCAGGCAGTAGTTCGTACTTCTCTGGTCGTTGGCTGCCTGACACCTACTACCTGAGGAAAGAGGAGAGTAGGTACCTCCGAATACTGAAAAACGACCAGACTTTGCCGACAGTCAAGGATAACGCTTATCGCTCATCGCACGTCTTTCTCCCCGCTCACAAGGCTCACTGAACGACTATCAATCCTGCGTTCATCTGGGACTCAGTTCAACCATACAGCTGTTCCGTCCATGCTTCTTATTTCTTTTCTTATTTCTCGTACAGTCGCATTTTGAAGAATCTTAGTCTTTTTTGCGGGATTCTTGTATACTTTTGTTTGATATGTTCTTCGTGCATACCACGGTATTCTTGTAGAATCAATAACTGTGTTCCTTTCATGCTTCATACTACTGTCTTCTATTTCACCACACGTAGATTATCATGTTATCTTTCCTTTCACTTTTATAAAATCTAGAGTGTAAAGGTACAGCTCTCTCTGCCTGTCATTGTAATTCAAATGTTCCATCCCCTTAATTTTGCAGAGGAAGTGGTCATGTGTTCTCTCTGAATTGTTTATCTCCGTATGTTTGGCTGGTGGACATATGACACAGCAGTGTTTAGTTCTGCTTCCTGTGTTTACATTATACATTTTCATCAACAGTCTTTCATCTCTTGTGATGAAACTTCTCGTTATCATACTACTCATTACTTCGGTTGACACTGGTGTTATCTTCTCAGCACCATCTTTGTATTCTAGATTCTCATTTACAATGACTCCTGGATCTTGGTCGACTGTTTCAGTCCATCAATTTTCCTGCTGGGATTTTATACTGTATTATCGATGTATTGTTAATCGTTCCTTGACTAAATTTCTTAAAGCTATCTTCGATGAACTCGATCAGGTTCACCTCTGCCTATTTTGTAGACTGTAGCCGTCTTTTCACATTTCATTTTGGTCATCCTCTTGAAAACTGTAGGTGTCATCAGCAAAGCATCTGGCTACACTTCCTCTAGTCTGTCTATAGAGAACTAAGAAATTAAAATCAATGCAGTTCCTTGTGGCACCCTTGCTTAGCCTTCTTCAACACACACGTTTCTCTTTGCAGTTATTCTAGTTCAGACACTCTTAGTCCTTCTTCCTACAATACACTCAATGTCTGGCTTCGCTATTTCGTCCAGCAAAATTCTCTTGTTTACTTTGTCAAATGCCAATGGCAAAATTGTGTCAGTTCTCTTCCTCTGCATTAAAGTCTCATGTATGTTTACCTAACGAACAATCACCTGCTTGTAAGTACTTTTCCCTTATATAAATCTATTTAGGGATCCATTTATATATTTTTTCTTGATCAGATGTTCTCATATACGTCCTCTCATCACTCTTATCAAGTGTATAAAGTCAGGCTAACTGGCTTACACATTCATCCTCCTTTGCGTATTGTTGGTTATATCGGCTACTTTGTGAATGCTAACAATTTCGCTTTCGTCCAGACGCTGCCTCATCATTAACATCATCGGTTTCGCTACTGTTGGTTACGTTTTTGTTAGTAAGATGGCTGAAGTTCCATCCGGTTCTCGAGCAGAGAGAAAGAGAGAGAGAGAGAGAGAGAGAGAGAGAGAGAGAGAGAGAGAGAGAGAGAGAGAGAGAGAGTACATAAGAAATAAAGATGACAGAACTCCCGTTGGTCCATGATGATATATATGATATCGCCAAGACGGCTGGCGTTGGGTTTTTCTCCCCACCCTCCAGCAACAACAGCCGACAGAAAAAGAATGGAAGGGAGGCCATACATTGCGGAAATAAACCAAGCCTGGAATTTTACAAGAAAGAAATGACATGGAAGACTTATCTATACTGTCGTACCTCACTACATTGTGGCACTGGTTTAAGTCGAGGGATTCGTTCTCTGAAGCAAGAATGGAAGAACATATATTCGTATATATAAGCATACATTTTTTCCTTTTTTCTAGTAAATACCCGACCTGATAAAATAACTGTCTATCCAATTTCTATAGGTATTCATAGTTTTTGCATTAACAACATTTGATGTTAACTTGTTCCCAGGTTCAACAGGTCTATCTGTAAAGAAGCTATTTCCAAGTTAGCATTGCAAGTTTTAACATTCCCTTTGTTCTAGAAACTGCATTTCCTTGTATATCAAAAATAAATTCGTAATGAAATTTGTTCAAAGTTTTGAAGACTTCTGTTAAGTCAATACGAAGTAATTGCTTAAGAGAAGAGAGATTTAATCTTCTTGTCCTCTCCTTGCATGGTAGGATTTTACGGCTGGAATTAGTTTAGCAGCCTATTTTTGTATTCATTTAAGTTTTTCGTCCTTCATTTTGGAGTTTGGAGACCAGAGCAGGACTGAATATATAAGACGCGGTCTTACTATCTTACTCAAAAGAGCCAGGATTGCTCGTGGTGTTTTGTGGTCTATTTTCATAAATCTAGAACCTAACAACTGGTTTGGTTTTATGATTGCTGCTGTAATCTGCTTTTCTGTACTTCAGATTGTTGCTAATACCTCTAAGATCTTCATTTCATTTACTCTGGATAACATTTTTCGCACGTTATATAGTCCTGTTTCACATTTTTATCACCAAAGCGTCTTCGGTAAATCTTACGCCCCATTTATCTGATCATTCCGCTAGTTTTGTATCAGGAAATTTTGAGATCCAAGATCTGAGGCTTATTCATAGGTTACAAACCAAAGAGAACCAACCTCTGTGGCACCCCTCTTGTCATATTCAACCGGTCGGAAGCTACACCTTCCAAAACTGGATGAAGACAGAGAGACTTTCCTTAATGTCGTCTGGCACGTATGCTCGACTCAGTTCGTCCCAAAAACACAGGTTGTGAGCGACGCAATATTGCTCTGCTCACCTCCTGAACACACAGTGGGTACCATATCACCGACAGACAATCTTGTGCTTTCCCTCAACAAAATGTTATATAAATAAAGAAATAAGCATCACAAAGAGGACTACTCATTTCTTTTCGCAGTGACTTAAGACTTTTACTATACTAATCTTCGCGTAACAACTGAATCAACGTTAATATAAAATAACTGAATCTAATCTACTCTAAACTTTCCTTAATCTTAACCGTATTTAACCAGGATGATATATTATCATATAAAAAGTAAGGGCAACACTTAATTGACACCGAGTATGAGGAGGTCCATTTGCCGTATTTCTTAAACAGTAAAAAATTCAAAACCTCGTTATAATAACGATTTAGTAACAAATTATATAGTATCCGAAAACAAAAAACTTGTCCACCGCAAAAACTTGCCCCCATCCACTACAGTACCACAAAAATAAACACAAATAAATTGTCACACTTACATTCTAGCACTGTCATCTCTCCTTAGGCCTTGATTACCATCTGCAGATGCCTGGGCATTGGCAAGGTTCCTGAAGTATTCTTCGTCCATGTTTTGGGTCAACAGGGTTTTGCTCTCATAATTGAGGCGAATCACTGATGATGTGTTGCAGGAAATAAACTTGATTTTCATCTGGCTCTAGCAGTTCTCGATTGGGTTAAGGTCTGGGTCTGGGGAGTTCCTAGGCCACCGCGGCAGTTGGATATTTTTCTCTGATAACAAATTCATCACCTTTCTAGCCTTATGGCCCGGGGGCTATCCTGCATAAAGTGATCACATCCGTGAACTTCATATAGAGAAAGCAGTTGGTCCTCCAGCACCTTAATGTGCTGCTCTCCATTCAGTGTGTTTTTGAGCAAGTAGAAAACCCTCTCCTTCCCATTGCAGCACTAAAGCAACCCCAGATCATCAAACTATCCGGGTGTTTCACTGTTTTCACCGTGAAACGAGAGTCATACCGGCTGACACCCTCCGGCCTCCTCATTCTCCCTGCCTCGTCTGCACACACTTGGAGTAACTTTCACCGGAAAACATCACCTTACTCCAATCCTTGTACTTCTTTGAAAATGCGAGTCGTCTGTGTTTTATTTTCAGCATAAGCAGAGGTTTGGCAGCTGGCTTGCGGGAGGGTATGTGAAGGTCCTTTTGCAAGCAATACTGATTGTTTTTTGAGAGACACTTTATTGAAGTTTCGAATGGCTTTCCGTTGTAGGAAATTATCTCCAAATATAGGATACTTCCTTGGGCGACTAGGGATACGGTTTGGTGGTAAGATGAAGTTGTCAGGGAAGCCATAATGCGCTGGCAAGCAGCCGCCTGATTGCCTCAGCACCCACTGCGCCTCGAAATCTCACCTGCACCAACAGTTTCTTGCATCCAGGAAAGAATTCGGGCTTTTTCTTCTTTAGAAACATAAGACCTAACCATACTGAAGCGCAGATGAAAGAAATAAAGCGCACCAAAAGCGAAATTCCCAAAATGAAGTGGCAGCTTGGGGAAGTGCAGAAAGAACATCCTTCCTTAAAGACAGCCTGCGGCACATCGAGGCGGGTTGTTGGCACTCACACTGTCAGAAACACTATTCTCATTGACCAGATGTACCAATATTTCACCTTGACAACGCCATATGCTTGCATCCTCAATAAACCTTAGTCGCGTATCGCCTTTGAAAATATGGAAGTGGACAAGGGTTTTCTCCGGACGCTTGCCCGCAGCCCTGTACATGAAAACAGTGCTCTGATAATCCTTCTAACTCATAATCCTTCCAAGTTCCCTCATTCCAGGAACATAAGTATCTACATTTTGGGTCTCCTAGAGAATACTCTGATGAGGACTATAATGCGCAAGTAAGACTTACCGGTGCTAATGACTTATGCCCCTGTTCTCCTAACAGGGTGAGCTTGGGGTCCAATGAACGCATTCGAATCATGAGGCTAGTCTTTTGCACTGTATTGTGAGATCCATGAGTGGGGTGAGGAAGAAGTGAGGTAAAGTGTGAGGGAGAATGAGGAAGAAAGAGCCAGAGCTTCAGTGAGGGTTGGTATGGAGGAGGAATGATGACGAATGAGAGGAAGCGGTGCTAGGTAGGTTGTGAGGGAGCTGTGATGAGGAGTTGTCAAAGATTTTAGCGAGGGAGGATATGAATAAGGTGAACTGAAATGAGATGTCAGGAACAACTGTGAGTAAGGGAGGTTGTAAGGAAGAAATGAGAGAAAATATGAGGGAAGGTTGAATGGGAAAGGGTGTGACGAAGACTACTGAGGGGAGGTGTGAGGAAGGAAATGAGAAGAAAGATGTAAGATAATAGTGAGGTGGAGTGTGAGGAACGGGGAGAAAGGTGAGTGTGAGTGGAAGGGTGTCAGAAGGGAGTAGTCAAGGCGGAGATAATAATGACGTGGTGGAAAGAATGAGGAGTAATCAGGAAAGGACGTGAAGACTTTGAGGAGCAAGAGGAAGGAGTCATGAGGAAGGCTATGATGATGAGGTATAGAGGGAAGTTTCATGGATTGTTAGCTTATAAAAAGTGAGACTGTGAGGAAACTGTGATAAATGATTGAGAAGAAGCAACCGTCAGGGAGAAGAAGGAAACCACAAAAGGACATCATCAAAACAAGACAACAAGGTTAAATCGAGAGGGAATTTTCAGTTCACATTAACAAATCATTTCCTCGCTAAGTCGCGTCAAGAGTTACATCTAATAATTCAAGAAAAATTGCTGTTACTGTAAAAAAAGATTCAGTTTGTTATTTCATACTCACTGCTTAAATGAAAGGCAGTAAATACACTAACTTCCACAACTTCCACTCACTGTTGGTCTAACTCCAACGGCAAGAGATGATCTACAGGAGTAGAGTCATTCGAACTACTGAACCTGCAGGGGATGAGGTTGATATGAATCAGAGGATGAGACAGTTTTGTGCTCTACTTGAGGCTCACAAAAGCAAATCCTTAGACATTGTCAGCAACTACTGATACAGCCTTGTTCAGCCTGCTGACCACGAGACGACAAGCGTTATCAGAGGCTGATTCATAATCTATTTACTTCAGATTCGTTGGTCTAAGACTGTCATCTCACTCCCACACTGAAACCTTTTCTTTCACTCCTGTTTCAGAGGAAAATTTGAATGGTTACTTTATAATTCTTCCCCCTCAAAAACATGTATATATCTTATATTTTCTATTCGATATCAGAGGGTCATTCTGAAAAGGTAACTCTTCCATATATCACTACTGTCAGGAATTAAGATGGAGGAGATCTGACAAACACTAAACAACCGCCCCAGTCTTAAACACAATCCCGCCAGACATTATAGCAACAGAAACTATACTCCCTAGACACGTACTAACTTACCTTAGCCTTCCCGTCTGCGCTCTGGACACCATCCACCACTCCAACGTTACAAACACCGTGGCAGCATGTCACCCCTCATGCCCATGACGCAACTACCACAATAAAGACACTGAAAACTTACTACTCATTTCACCTGCACTATCCCTAAACTGACACACACAAGATCACCTCACTTTTAGACCCGTGGCCCCATCCGGCTGACGCAGCCGACTTCCTGGACTCTGAGGGAGCGACATAGAAGGGTCTTCTGGGGCACAGAGGTAGGCAGGTATATTTCACCACACATTTCTTTTAAGAAGTTGAAATCTGACGGAAAGCGAGAAAAGCACCCGAACACACGGAAAGACAAACTGGACAAGGAACTACGTAAAGGCAAATGGGCGGGCGTTTCCGAACGGACCAATGCACAGGCGGAGGTCCACTGCGGCGTTTCCAAAACATCCATCTTCTAACCCTTGACTTTATAGACGAAAAATAACTAATGACACGGGGAATACTCCAGCTTTCCTCCTCCCTTCCTTCCCCCAAATGTCTATCCCACCTTTCTTCCTCCTTTCCATCTTTTTTTTTCTCTTATATCCATCTTCTTTCGCCTAGTGTCCCCTTCCTTCCCCTTCCACACCAGCATTTGTAATAATGTGTAAGTACCTAAGTATCTGCAGCATTCTTCATGCCCGCCATCACCTGAGACGGCAATACTGAAGCTGTAGAATGAAGAGACCGAATGGCGTACGAGGAGAGAGCGAAAGAAAAGATGAGAGAAAATAAAAAGGGAGATAAGGGTTACATGAAAAAGGCAGATAACAAAAGACTGTGATTCAAGACGAGGTTATCTTCTGGACGACAGTAACAGTGTCCTAGATTCGTAATGTATATATACAGAAAGACAGGTTAAGAAAGCAGCATTATAGACACAGACGGGGTAGCAAAGCAGAAAGGTTTCTCCACACCCACGATCACTGGAGGAAGGGGATGAGACAGGCATGGGAAAGATACGGTTAGTGAAAAGTGGTGGTAGGTATGAAAAGTTAAAGGGAATATTTAAATGAGAAAATATGACACGAGGAAGACAAGGGAGGCGAGAGAAGCAGACAAAACCAGTATAATGGAAATTCAGAGATGATGAGGAGGAAAGAAGAGACCCAAAGGGTAGACAGCGGGAAACAAAACAGGGGAAATGTAACATATGATGAGGTCAAATAAATATTAAACAGACTAACAAAATCAGTAGTTGAAATATATAAATGAAAGAGGAGAATAAGATGGAATCAGGGAGGGAAGAAAGTAGATACGAGGATCAAAGAAAAGACAGGACATTGCAAGAGAAATCGATAAGGAAGGAGGGAAGGAAGGGAGAATGTCGAAAAATAAAGTCGCATGACACAAGGTGGGAGAGAACAGACAGCAGAAACAACCAAATAAAGAAACACGAGGCAAAGGAATTAACAAGGGGCAACTTGGCTGTGGTGAAGAGCCGAAAAGAAGGGCTATGACCAGGGCAGGAGGGAGAGCGAAGGGTGAACCCAAAACGGCTAATGAACGGTGAAGAGTTACGGATAAGGGAGAAATGGGAACCATTAGGATGGGAGGGAGAACCAGGAAATAGAGGGCTAAAGTTTTTACAGGGAAGACAGGTTGATATATACCTATGAATATATATATATATATATATATATATATATATATATATATATATATATATATATATATATATATTT
>JAYMFT010272496.1:0-10606 GCA_038088735.1 Panulirus argus
GACTGTGTTTTCGTCATCATACTTACTTATGACTCCTGCCCCAAGAGTCCCTTATAACCATACGAGGCTCCTGCAGCGCTCAGGAAGCTGGCCACGTCCACCGGTCGGGACCAGAAGTCATAAATTGTTGTGAAGTTGTAAACAGATGAATAGTTAAATAAACAAGTAATTATGTAGATAACGGTTTATTGTTTTTCTTTTCTCTGTTTTAGCTGAGATGGCACGGACAACTGAAGCCCTAATTGAGGACATCTCATTGACGGTAAGCCAGGTAACCATTTTATGGACCAACCCCTAGGGGTGGATGAACAGCTGGGTTGACTTTGGTCCGACTGCCGCATTCAGGATTCGAACCTATACACCCGACCCTGGGCGGCCTGCTAATACGTAACGGTCAGGAATGCTACACCACGGCGGTCCATTCAGGCGGCCATTTGACTTAAAATACACAGTTGAGGCATTACAGATATTATAGAACTGGGAGGTCATGATAGTTACAAGTTACCTAATCATACAAGAACTTAAGATCAAGGTGGGCTGGATATATCCACGCTTTGGACAAGTACATGGGTGAGGTATACCTAGATAGTCAGGGTAACAGATATACAGGGATGTTTAAAGAATAAATGCTATGGTTTATACATTATGCGTTTTGCTGAACATTTAGTGAAAAATAGTTACAGCAATACAGTAGCTGGCATACCGCACAGCCTGACAGAGAGAAACTGAGTTGTTTCCTTGCATAGCTATGCTCCCGTTCATGGATTGTTTATGACGTTCACAATGGTAAGTACAGGACTGTTCTTCATCTGTCGGAACGAGCTATGATTGTTACAAGTCGATCGTGGTGACGAACGGCGGTCTGTGTTGGTGGGGCGTCTGGGGTGGAGGAGGTCTCGGTGACGGGGGTATGTTGGCTGCCGTATGAGCTGCCGGTATTGGCGGAGAGAGTGGAAAGGCCCAGCAAGATGAGGGCCTCTTGGTAGGTGGTGTAAGACGGGCCCAGGATAATTCTGTATGAGTCTATATGGAGAGAGAGCAGGGCAACTGAGTAGTGAGTGCTCGGTGTCTTCTTTAAGGTAGTTGCATCGTGGGCATGAAGGGAGACAGAGCCCTGGTTCCACCCATAAAAATAGACCAAACATCTCACGACGGGCCTCTGTATTCTCCCCGTAGCAATTCCCCTCCCCCCCTGCCCAACCCCCGCCCGTGAATATAATCGCCTTTCTCGGATAATCCAGATAATCCTCAACTTGATGAATAATCGTGAATAACGATTATTATAATTCAGGACGAACGGATTATACACTCTCTCTCGTTTGGCACCCTATCACCCTGTTCTATGATCCTCCCCTATTATCCTCCCTATTATCCTTCCCTATTATCCTCCCCTAACATCATCCCAATCATCCTCACTTGCTATCCTCTCCTATTACTCCCCCCCCCTCTATTATCCTTCCTTATTTCCCTCCCCATTACTCTCCCTCTCCCCCCTAAAAGTATGTAATACAAAACTTGATATCTTCCCTTATTTGGGCTGGGTTGCCGACAATGGGTAGAGATCACGGACCAACGCACTGGCTCTGAGCATCAATACAGAGAGACCACACGCCGCTGTCTCGGCTAGAGCCATCAATGCAGACCATCACATGGCCCTGAACATCAACTCATCAACCGAAAAGAAAAAAAAAATTGCTTGCCAAGCAAGACACACCATCATTTGCCTCCTGGACGTCAACATAAATGAGTGTTTCAGCCCTAACCATTAGCCAAAGATAGACTGCTGGTTGACCCTAGTTATCTCTTGTGGTGTATGTGTGTGTGTGTGTGTGATTTCTAAAGTTATTATCTCTTTGAGATTTTTGTCTCATCTGCACGACATTGTGTGGCACGACGGAACGACCCCCTTGAGCACGACAGCGTGACCCCTTTAAGCACGACGGAACGACTGTCGGGAATAATGACCGTGACCTTTTGACCTCATCAGGTAAGGTTCAGGTCAAACTCCAACTCCATCGCACTTAGAGAAGACACAGCAGATAAAACAACTGTCTGTGCAGGTGGGGCCAGTCCTCACCCACCACCATCCAGTACTCCTCACAGGAGTGTCTTGCCATATGGGAATAATTTGTCGGTTATATAAATATTTGTTGTCTCACAGTAGATGGAGACAGTTGTTGCCGCTCCTTATGTATGGCTTACGTAGCTGTGAACCATACATGGACTATGGCTGCAATGCAGGATTGGTTTTCACGATTTTTTGACGTCTAATGACCGAATCACGAAACAACCAGGTTCGTTTATTTATGAACCAAGTTCGTGAGACGCTTCAGTACCGGTTATGAACCACATCCAAGCCAACATGCGACGCTCTCATGTCATTCGTCATGGACACCTCACAGGACACGCGGGGAGCCACTGTCGCCCTTTCCAATGAGGCTCAATGAGGCGAGACCGCGAGACTGAGGCCACGGCTGATCAGCAACGGGGCGGCCGACCACGCAGCACTACCCCGGGGGAGGATCGGACTGTTCGGGTTTGTCTGTAGCCATGTCGTAATGTAGGGGTAAATATGTGGGAAACAAAGGTATAAAAGAAAAACAAAACGTGATTAATATCTATTGGCAGGGACTGCAGTTGTTCGTGGCATTTCGTTCAACCAGGTGTGGGTCAGCTGTTTGATGGTAGCGGGGGCAAGTTCACCGGCCAGAAGTATATTGACGTAGGGGGCTCTTCTGCCATCCGCTGAGGCGATGCTTTTCCCGCGAGAATACCCGTCTATCTCGTGCACGATGATATCCCCCTCCATACGTGTGCAGCAGTTAGCGAGTAGTGTGCCCGGCATCCCTTTTGCCACGCCCACCCACATCCCCAGATCCCAACCCCATCGAGCAAGTTTTGGGCAGCCGTGATGGAACACACGGGAGGTCACCTGACCCGCGACGCTGTTGTCACTACAGCATCACGGGCGTGGCAGCGTCTGAGTGGCCGTGAGGGATGCCATCTAACATCCGTGCTGGTGGCATCCACGATGCCTCGCAGGGTTAATGCCGTCAAAGCGGCAGGAAGGTTTTACGCAAGATGCTATCCAAATGAAAAAGATATCCAGTTCATGAGTTCGTAATACCAAAATGGAAGGTCAAGCTTTCACAGGTTCCGTAAAGTGGTAAACTTACTTTGCATGTCTTTCGTTGTTTAATTAAGAAGTTAAGATATATCAGAGGGAGTGACTTCATAAGGCTATTTACAATACTGCAAACACGATTAACGATACGACGGAAAATACCACAATAAATCAATATATGGCATCCACATTAATACAGGGCAACCAACTCCCGACCAGAGAAGCCCTTATACACCTAATTCTATCGACCGAGGTCTCAAATTGTTTCCCCCAATGTATGCACAGATACTTGTTTTAGCTACTGTACGTGCCCTTCTGCAGAGAAAGTACCCGTACCCTCCTACAAAGGTACATATTAACCTCATAATATGGTACACTACAATGTCGCCTC
Source organism: Panulirus argus (assembly GCA_038088735.1). NCBI lineage: Eukaryota > Metazoa > Arthropoda > Malacostraca > Decapoda > Palinuridae > Panulirus > Panulirus argus. Next base: position 3,516 of record JAYMFT010272496.1, read on the forward strand.
TTACCAAGTCTTTATAACATCATTTCAGGTTTATTCTGATTCTCTCTTCCATTTCCTCTTCCCCGACTTTTATCAACGTAATATGCTCAGTCCCTCTCAGTCTGTATCATCATATTTCTTGCTCTATGATGTTACATTTTTTCATAGCATCTTTATAGAACTTTATTTAAATCCCTTATAATAGCAAGTAACGTATTTTGATGAGGTTCAGTAGCTTTAGAAAGTATAGTTATTATCACTACTATTATCATTATTATTATTACTATTATTTCTATTATTATTATTATTATTACTATTATTATTATTATTATTGTTATTATTATTATTTATCATTATTATTATTATTATTATTATTATTATTATTATTATTATTATTATTATTATTAATATTATTATTACTATTATTATTATTATTATCATTATTGCTATTATCATTTCATCATTAAGGAAAGCTTGATAAATATATCTCATCAAAGACTGGATACAGTGGAACGCTACAAGGGAGTAATTGCAGCAAACATCTGCACTGTCTCACCGAAGTAGCTACCTACGTTGCACTGAGGTAGTTGCATTCAGTAAGAACATCGCGTGACCACTTATGTACGATTCACGCCATCTACTGTAATTTTCAGACAGAATTGGATCGTACAATCGCCACAATGATAGGTGTCTTATACTTGTTATAAGACTACGCAAGCCACATCACTCTGAACGTGGTAAAAATTGTAATAACACATGGAATAATTGAATCCACTGACTTAAGCTTTATCAAAGGATAGGAAACCCACGCCCTAACACTTTGGCTTCTGTCTCGTCTTTCACCATGAAATTAAGAACAATTGGATCTGCATTACAGATTGTGACATGTAACCTGACCTGTAGCAGGAGGAACGAGGCTAGTAGAACGCTCAGGGAGGGAACCATGGCTGCCGAGTGAACCATCATGCAACGGCCGCCGCCCTCTATCATCCCCTTATCTCTGCTGCCCTGGGGTGTGTGGGAAGCAGCAGTTGGTGGGGTGGGGTGTGGCGTGGGGGCAGATCACCATCACCGTCCTTATGTGAGAACGAGTGGTCTGGGGGGCTGGTGGTGACCTTCCTCCGTCAGCATCACCTTTATCTCTGGGAAAGATACCACATGGTGGCTGGAACTTTAAGTGAAAGGTTCTCGCCCTCAGTTTAATCCCCCCTCAAAAAAGTTAGATGGCTGTGGATGAGGTGGAGGAGGAGGAGGAGGAGGAGGAGGAGGAGGAGGAGGGTGGGATTTCGAGGAGCTAGACATGGGCTGGCTCTATGGCAACTGAGATCTCATCGTGAAGGGAGAAGAGGAAGGAACGCAAGTGAAAGGCTAGGTCAAAGGTTACGTAATCATACCCAAGGGTCGTACCGTTGTACTCAAGTGTTTAAGAGTATTGCAATCATGTCTCAAAAATCCTGGGATTTACACTAGACACAGACGAGAGCGACAGTAACTTGACATTTCGACTTAAAGCTGTTTACATCACAGCGAAAGACGCCGGATCCTCGGTGATCTCTTAAAAGGGAACAAAAAACAGAAAAAAAAAATGGTTTTAACTCGCACTGTGCTAAAGTGTGCTTCTCCTGTATGGAAGTGAAGCGCACCTCAGATCTGACAGCTCATGTTACGGGCACCTCCCTCAACCTCTGTAATATGACTGATAAACTTCTCTCCCTGGGTAGTGGAGGTTGGAGAAGAGAGATTGGTTGGAGATGGTAAAGTAGAGAAACAGTAAACAGGTTTTGGGGTGTGTATATATAATATGTGTGGGTTTGTTTAAGTGCGACAGTGGTTGGTTGAATGTGTGTTTCTGGTGTGGAACTCTGTTAAATGGTGTAATGTAACAGACCTTGCATAGTGTTTGAAACTTATTTGCTTACATAATTAGAGTAGGAAACCAATGTGTTAAGTTACGGCGATCCTCAAGAGTCTTTGGAGGTCTTTTATAAATCTACCAGTTTATGACAACAACTTCACACCAAAGATTGTGAATAATACTTGTTTTACCAAACGTAAAACCCTTGCCTACAAGCTTTCTACACAGTTCTACAAGGACAATGTGTTGCAGTATCCGGGTAGTGGTACGTCAAGTTCCTATATACATATTAAGTTATATATCCCGAGAAATGTTGTGAGATCCCCACAGACCCTTTTTCCTGATGTGAACAACTGCTCTACATTCTTCTGAGTGATCTGTTTCCTCTGACAAATGTTGTTGCTTCCTGCTTGCATTTCAAGTTAGATGGCTCGCCTTGTAGCCGCGAGCAAGGCAAACCAATCTAGTCTGCCCAAAGCCTGCTGAAAAATCTCAGTGTCATCTTTTGGCCAGCCCGCCATGACTAGTCCACAGCTGCTGGTTAACCATCTTCGATACACCCAACCTCAACCCCACACCACCTGCCAACCGCATTTATGGTTTAGAAAATACTTTATGGTAAGTTGTGCTTTAATTGATATTCAGAAGTGATACACATCGTTTAAAAGGACGTCCTACTTTAACTCAGTATGTACTTCTTCCACAGTACCTAGGTCCCTAAAAAAATTTTGTCATCCACTCTGACACAACTAGCAGCTCATTCACTTGGCTCTTTCTCAACATGAAAAATCGTGGCGACATCGCTCAAACGTGGCAAGATCTCTGACGTCATTGCTGACACATTCGCCGCAGGTGGGACTTAGTGCCTGCTTCAGTTATTGCCTGCTGGTGCAGACACCATTATACCACACCACCATCCTCCTCAGCCAAGCTCGCACTATCAGAGACTAAGAAAGTTCACCCTACACTGGTTGCAAAGCCACCGCACCCATATATAAATCTTATTAGATAGCTTGGATTTATCGGAAGTACAAATGGTGACTTATCTATTTTTCAGCAAGTTCTTTTCTAGACTTTTAAGGTGTTTTATTGTTAAAATCATATTATCGAAAAAGGTATTGCCTAGGAATGGCTATTGTGAGCAGTGGTGACTTTATCTGCGCTGACCGTGGGGAAGAGGTGATCTTGGTTGGGATGGAGTGTTACATTTCTTCTTCTACGAGGTCTTTCTCCCTCACTAATGATTTCATTGGTCGTACTTAGAACTACGTCACTTCACGAACGGAGCGAATCCCATCCCTCGAATCCCATTCTGCTGTCGTTTCCCCTTGGAGTCACTGCAAAGTTACTCTTCGCAAAGTCAAACACAAATATACAAAAGATAAAAGGGTTGATTTGATTTCTTTTCTACTGAAATCTTCCCGGTCCTTAACCAAAAGCATCTCCAGTAACGTGGGTATTTCAGCCTCTCCTCTCTTCCAATACGGTCAATCTATAGCCAACTCTCTAACTTGTAGAATGCTTTCATGCAATTCAGTTTTGGATGATTTTGCGTTGAGTCCTCCTCTTTCATTTCCTCTCGCTTAACATATGCCTACTCCCGTAACATCTTCACACAAAGGCTTCCGAGTCCATGTGAGCAAAGTTCTTGGCACAAATGGCATAAGACCCCAAATCCAAACGGAGTGTGCCTCTGAACTAGCTGCAATTTTTGCTCACTATTTTTGTCACTATCTAAAAACCTAAACTTTCCTTCTCCATAGAAGCTCGCCTTAGTGCAAGCAACCCCAAAGTAAGGAGACTGCTCTAACTCTTCCAACTATCGCCCATTTATTTGCAAATTACTCTCCCCATTACTCTGCTGATCTCAAAAATTTTTTTCAAACTTTCCCTTGCTCTCACTTTCTCAAACACTTAGGAGCCCATTCCCTTCTTTCGTATTACCAGATCTACCGGTGATCGCTTTTATGTAACTCACGTCTGGTAAGTCTCTCTCAGGGATTATAGAGAAACTTTTCTCGTGGCTCTCGACATCTTTGTAGCATTTGGTTGGGTGTGGCATTAGGCTTTGTTTTTTAAACATCCTCTTTTTTTTTTCTTTACTACTTCATGTTATCTAAAGTATAGCTTTCTCTCTAGCCGATTCATTATAGTCGTTGCTGATTGAACAACTACCTCTTTCTATCAGATGAATATTGGTAACACGCAGGGTTCGGTCTTATCGTCTACTCTAATCTTTCTCTTTGTATATGATCTTCTTTCTTCAACTTCTCATGCTCCCTATTCCCTCTTACACTGATGATTCCACTTAACACTCTTCAACTTTCCTTCCCTCCCCTTTTCTATTGCTCTTACTTAACAAAGTTTTTTCCCTTAGTCTAGACTTGAGCAATATCTCGGACATAGCAAGCAGTAACTTGGTTAAACTCAATAGTTTTAAAACGTAATTTGTGCCATTATCTCTTTTTAAGTGTCACTCGTTTCCTTTTGTTCAATTTCAAATCACCACTATTCAAATCCGTGTTAACATAAACATGTTGGACATAACCGTATCTTCCTATCTATTTCGGAAACCCCACATACTCAGTGTCACAGTGTCTGCTTCCTCAAAACTGACGTGATGTATAAAGTTTCATTCGCCTTAATACGGAGTATTGCTCAGATATCTGAAGTAGTTCTTTGTCAACCTCTCTGTTAGCGGGAGTAGAATCAAAAACCTTCTGTTTCATTAGGTCTCAGGCATCATATCTCTGTAATAATCTGTCCACCGTCATGCTGCTACTCTCTTCTAATTTCACAGGCATTATTGCGACCACTTCCTCTCGTGGGCAGTACGGTTACGTCACTGCCACGAGGGCTTTTTGGACCACTAGTCTGAGCAACATTTGCACTGCTGGACCCATTAGACTGAGCAACATATGCACTGCAGGGCGACTAGGCTAAGGAATATATGCCCTGCTGGACTACTAGATCGAGCAATATGTGCAGTGTTGAACCATCAAGCATTATGCCGTGCACTCCTGGTGCAACGAGCACCATACGGAAACAAAACCCAAGGTCCCCTTGCCAAGTCTAGGTGCTGGAGCTTTTGATACTGAAGGAAGTGACCATAAAAAGATATCATCTCGATGAACTTGGCAGGGGTGAACTGAATCCTCACACACAGAGGCTAACCTTTGACGAGGATTACCGTAACGTAAGAAATGGCGACCACATTATGTCGTGCGAGGTCCTTATCTCCTGCGGCTCAAGAACAAACCTAATCTCTCCGGCTTGCAACGCGACCCACTTTATATTCCGGCTGCACGCCCCGTCGCGTAGATCAGCCCCGCGGCGACGGGTTCACTTGCTAGCCTTGTGATGCGCATAGGAAGCTGGGCGGTGTTCGGTACATATTGGAAATGGTGGATCAACCCCACGGATGCGAATTTGATATGCAATCGCTATCGAAACCCCGTTTGTAGTGAATTATACTGTAGATATAATTTAGCACAAGGAAACAACAGCTGGGATCACTCGAAACGCTTTGAGAATTATATTTAAATTTTGTCACGTAATGATGGCGACAGTTTGGTAACAATATTGGACCTGGCTTCATCTGCCACAATGCAGGAAGTGGAGTAAAGCTCGTTATGGAACTTCTTGTTTATTCGGAGAACGTTTACCAGCGTCTGCGGTCAGGCAGGTCCCCAGCCCCACCCCCAGAGGAGAGAACCATGGGCATCGGGTTCAAGGACGGAACCTCCTGGACAGGAGAAAAGTCCTGATCACTTTCAATCGATGGACCTTGTTGGCTGCGTTCGACTTATCGTGTGGCTACCGATCCGTCCATATTCACCACCTGCCCACTAACCCAAACTTCCTCTCTAGCCTTAGACACACACACACACACACACACACACACACGAGCCTCCGTGGTGTAGTTGTCAGCGTGACTGACTACGAAAGAGAATGAGTCCACCTGAGGTCGGGTCGGAATGGATGCGGTAGTCATGCCTACATCCAACGCGGATGTTCGTTCCGCTCACTTCAGAAATTTTGCAATGACCATTGGATTCAGGGGGAGAAAGAGCATTAGATTTAGAGAGCAATGACGATTACGTCCCCGTTGCGTATCATGAGGGCAGCAATACTGACTGTAAATCTGTTGACGATCCTCGTATACCAAGAGATGTTCCATCACTTCAAATGCAGTATGCGTTACACCATTAAGATCCTCAAACATAACGGCACTCTAACAGATCAACAAGGTAAACCAAACGACAAAATAGTCTTATTAAGCTTAGTACATTCATATGTATATACCGAAGATGGAAACAAGAAATGCATATGAAAAAATCCTTAAACTGAAGATTTCAAACCAATCTAGTACCCCAAAATTGCAGGAAATAGTTTATAGTATTTTTTAGCCCAAAACCTTTTTGTTTTTATACTGTAATATAACGTGATGAAACGCTTCTGTACTTGAAATAATTACAGAAGATATCTCACAATGCTTCATCTAGCCGACAGATAACCAGGAAATATGAAACGAATAATGACATAATCTTCCTGAAATGTAATCATTAATACGTGAAGCAATGAAGTTTTAAATTTCTGTGGATCCAACGGTACGCCCGTACTCCACTAAAGCAGGATCTAGACGACGGTCATTGTATGGTATTCTATAGCATTTTATATCAAGCAGCCAACAATGAAGCAACTTGTAAGAACATCAGTTGCCCAGACTTCGAAATATTGCATGTGGACGAAAGTCTCAGGGGGAAGTCATAAGATTCATGCCTGAACAAGGAAAAAAAAAATCGCCACAGTAATGGCTTTAGTGAAAGAAAGCAGCAACAAAGAAAGAAAAGCGTCAATGCCAAGTCTTTAAGTGCAAAGGAAATTAAACAACAGACATCTGATCTGTATGTCAAAAAAACAACAGCGAGTGGCAGGTGTGCTATTAAAGATGTAGTACGCTATACCTGAGTGCATTGCACTGAACATTGCAGGTAATTTCTCCTACGTATTTGTGAATTGTTAACACAGGCGAGTATCTTTTTCTTTTTTTTTTTTAAAAAGCCTCATATTCGTTTCCAAAACGACTGTGTGTTTCTTATCATTTTTTTTTTCTGTGTGACTAAGTCTGTGAATGAAAGCAATGTTATTAGGTTTAGCATGGCAGAGGGACAGGTTAGTGGGTGTGTGATTTTGAATGCTGAAAATTTGGAGGAAGTGAATTATATTAGATACCTATGAGTTGATATGAGATCGG
>JAYMFT010272507.1:0-10606 GCA_038088735.1 Panulirus argus
TATCTGTTGCCCTGATGATCTCAAATGCTGCACTGTGGTAGCTGCGGGTAGATCAGGGGCTTGTGCGGGCAAAGGTGAGGGACAGGGCGGCATCTTTTGGAACCTGAAGTTCATCCGTACTTGTAAGGGACTTTGTCCTCAAGCAAGCGTGTAAGCTCGGAGGGTCTGGCTGGAAAACCAGTTCGCGACTGGTTAGGGTGTACTCGCCCTTGACTCCCTGGCCGAGGGTGGGTCACAGGACCTCTCTCTCTCTCTCTCTCTCTCTCTCTCTCTCTCTCTCTTCCCCCGTTCAGCGATTTACTGACTGTAGATGGTAGAGGTCACATCATTCTGTTCTTTTTCTTAACTCTCTTTCATACTCTTTAAAGGACGGTGAGAGCACATGCATTCCTGTAATGCTGTATAAAATATTGTTGCTTTATTTTCCAGTTGGTTCCCTGCCTTAACGTCGCCATTATTCATCGCTAAGATACCTTATGCAATCCCAAAGGTACCGACCAACATCAACATCTTTACCGCCCTAATCCTCCACAACCAGTAACCATATCCTTATCGCGGTTTGGATTCTTCCAAACCTTAAGTACATTGATTTTCTGGTCCCTAATTACTTACTTGACCCTGCCTCTCTGATGCCTAATTACTAACTTGTCCCTTCTTGTCTGACCCCCGATTACCTTTTTGTCGATGCTGCTATGATTCCTAATTACTTTCTTGCCCTGCTTCTCTTATCCCCAATTAGATACGTGTCCTTCCTCTTCCGATATCTAATTCCTTACTTTTCCTTCTTTAAATGATCCCTAATTACTTATACATGTCCCTACTTTCTCTGTACGTGGAGGAGGGTCTTGCAACTGCGTTCCCTCGGGACTGGCTGGTGCAATCATCCCCACCGTCGACTTCCACACCCTGACGTGGTTCACACCGTTGTGCTTCAGAACCACCTTGGCCCTAATCATGCAAGTCACAGCCGTATTAGACTCTCTCAGACATTACCACATTATCTGTGCTAATCCTTGCGGAGAATTATTATCCCCCGGGCGACTTTATAGCGCCGGGAAGATTTGCAAGCGTGTGGATGGACGGAGGTAAAGTTCCTCCCAATTGGCTGCCGCTTCACACAGCGAACCACTCCAAGATCATGGTTGTCCCGAGGGCAGAGTGATTATTCATGACATTTTTTTTTCTCATTATCCCTATGACAGGTTCATGTACCAGCCCTGTCAGATCGCACTCCATTTGTCTCTGTAGTAAAGCCTGATTAGGATGGACTCCGCAGAGCTCGTACCAAAACCCTGGAGTCTTTGACAGTGGTAAAAAGATATTTGAAGTTAGTACCCTTGAAATAAGGCTTTTTATTCCTCGCCGTCTCTTGCTTGTAAATCTTCCTCGTTTGTAACCAGTCTAGTGAGGCTGCAGACTGCAAACCAACTACCTGTTAACTTTTGATAGCTAACCCCTTTCTAAGTAAGCACTTAGCACATGCAGCATTGCATGGAATCAAGCAGAAGGCATCGTAAGCGCCAGTCTTCTCCACAGTCCCACCACGCGCAGCCCAGTTGTAGCGAATCTAAGCGGTGTAGAGCCACATAATTTTCTCATAATTTCTCAAAGACTATCGTATCAATTCCCACACACACACACCGATTTCGCCACTGCCATACCTCAAGATAAGACTAATCTTCATGGCCTGGTCCCTGACCTACATACGAAGGTAATTCCTTTCCTGGAATGGCAGAGTGGGTAGAGTGTGTGCACATTTAATCCACTAAAGGCCAGAAAAAACCGTAGGACACACAAGGGGAAAACGGCTTAGATGTCAAGGTCCCACGTCTGTCCAGGAAAAATAATGACCTTAAACTTCGAAAAAGAACTGGATATATATTTTTTTCCCTCGAAAAAGCGTACCAGACCAACGAGATTTCACAACATCTGATAAGAGGAAAGTGACGCTAACCAGCAGCTTGTCAGAAAGCTGTCCTTCGATAGAGAAATATGGTTGTAGACTGAGCTGGAGAGATGGATAACAGTCCCCGAAACATTGTGAAGGATACGTAATATGAAGAATCCGATCATTGATCTAGGCAATCATATCCCACCTTATCACAGCCTAGTCATCCTCCTTGGTGTCGAAACCTGAAATTTATTGAGTGTGCTGTCCGACTTCATGATTAAAACAACGCATCTGTTTATATTTACTTTCTTCCTCTAGTTTTAAAGAAATGTGCCAGTGATTGGCTGTTTTCCTACTGGTGACTCTATCTCTGGAAAATCTCTTACATCCTTTTCGTGAATAGGACATTCATTCTTGTCCACATAGCGTAATTTACGTCTCCCTTACGATGTTTGTAGAGAACAACTCCCCTCACACCTTGGGACCGAGGCCAAGACCAGTAACTTTCACCTGAAGTCATCTTTAAAGTCGTTTGAATTATCGTAAAATAAATCCATCGTCTGCAGAGGCTTAAACTATTAGCAGACGATAAGCATAATAAAACACCCGGGGCCCAGATTTGTGTTTACACATTACCTGCAGCCTCTTGTAACACGGTGGACTGTGTGGTGGGAGAATATCAAGTGGACTGAACAGATATCAAGAAAATGAGAAAATGAGTCACACCAGCAAGGATGCGGTGGTTACGGAGGCCTGCTCCGGGCCGCGGCCTCCAGCAGCAGCCTGAGAGAACAGAACAACAAGACGGAAGGAAGGTTGGTCGGGGATTGAGCTATTGGGGTGGAAGACCTACGAAATCCACGGGAAAAAGAAGGGTAAGGTAATCTAAGGTAAGGCACAATATGGCTTTTTCCCGACCGTTCAGATGTAATAGAAGTGAATAAGTAAGTTCAGAAAGACTTAGAGATGCACAGTGGAGGAGGTGCAGCCAACCAGCATTTGACTGGCATTAGCAATCAAGGAGTGAGCACTGCGAGATGAAAAGGAAGGTCCTATGAACCTTTTAAGGGATATGTTGTGGACAAGGCAGGAGATGATTCAGACCTTTCCTTAAATTCATGAGGAGTAAATTCTTGATTATAGAGCTGCTAATCAGGCGAGGAACTGCGAGAGAAGAGTTGTAATGAACGATGTAAAGATGTGTGAGGAGCTACATAACAAGTTGGAAGGTATCTTCACCGTAGAACACACTACAGATATTAGCTAACGAGATGACATGGAGGTCTGAGGAAGCGTTGGAACAGCTACGAAAAACCTAATTATTACATTAGTAAAGGGCCTTGACCCATATCAGGCTCATGGTCCTGGTTAAGTTTCTCCATAAATGATAAAAAACGTCGTGTATGCCCCGAATATTTTCTTTCTTATAACCGATAAGGCACGGGCAAAACGTGCTGCCAATAAAGAGCCATTTTGGGTGAAAGGAGAGAGAAAAAAAAGAAAGAGAAAAAATGTAGACATCAATCAAGGCTTTGCGTTTATAGAACTTGCTCATGAAAGTTGAAATGGTACAGGAAAAGGGAAAGACGAAAAGATGAAGAGAATTCTACAACTTAGCTTTTCGAACACAGTGGCATTCTGAAAGTCAATATCAATCGGTATTCAGCGAGCCAGAAACAACATTAAGGATAAGTGACCCAACAGACTTCCTTCCTACACAGGAATCCCCCGAGTGTTCACATAGCAGATTTCACCACCTGAGCACAGGATTTCGAGAGGGTTGTTGAGGAATGCCCTTGCACTCAGCCCCAGGCATGGACTCATGGAATTCAGTCTTCATGGTGAAATGCAAGACGCTTCTCGCAGGTGTACTGAATATCCTCTGGAGAAGACGTGTAGATTCTGGCATCGTTCTCGAGACTGAAACTGATCCACATCACCACATTCCATAAAGGTGGAAATAAAGAAGTCCCAGAAAACTATTGACCGATAACATTAACATCGCACATCGTTGCAATCTTCGAAAGAGTTCTAAGAGGCAAGCTGACTAAGCTTATGGAAGTGAACAAGCTGCATAACCCAGGACAACATGGTTTCAGGATGGGAAGATAAGATCTTGTCTCTCTCAGTTACTTGATGATCGTATGATAGGATTGTTGAAATGTTGGAAAACAAAGAAGATGCTGATGTGATTTATACATACTTTGCAAAAGCATTTGACAAATGTGACCACCTTGTCATAGCACACAAAATGCGAAAGCTAGGAATAACCGAAAAAATTGAGAGGTGGACAAACAAATTTTAAACTAAAAGATGGCAACACGTAAACCATGCCATCTTCAGTGCCTCCACAGTAAGTAGCTCAGACCCCCAAGGAACTGTACTTGCACCCTTCCTGTTTCTTATTCTTATAACAGACATTAGCGCAAACACGAGCCACAGTTTCGTATTATTCTTTGCAGATGATACAAGAATAAGTATGAAAATCACATTGCTAGGAGATGCCGAAATGCCACAAAGAGACGCAAAAGAAGTCTTTAACTGGGCAAGCGAGAACAACATGCTTTTCATTGGATATAAGTTTCAACTCTGCCGGTGTGGGGAAAATTGACGAAGAAATAAAAAAAAAAGAAAAATTACCGGACAGACACAGGCGCTATCATAAAACAGTTCAATAATGTGAAAGCCCGTGGAGGAAATAATGTCTAACGACTTACCTTCAGCGAACACAACAAAACAACGGTTGCCTCATGCAGAAGGATGGGGAGCTGGATCCTGCCTACCTTCAAAACAAAGGAAGACAAACCAATGATAATATTATTCATGGCACTGATTTTTTCACGATTAAATGTTGTCGCGTTCTGACATCCCTCCACGAGGTGGGCGAAGTTGCGGATTTAGAAAGTGTCCGGAGATCTTTCACAGCCCAAATTAATGAGGTAAAAGGAACTAAACTACGGGGAACGGCTGAAATCTCTGAGCTTATACTCCCTAGAGGGCAGACGGAAGTGGTATATCACCATCTATACCTGGAATATACAGGAAGGCATGGTTCTCAGCCTTTTCATTCGGAAATAACCCTCCTGCTACCATAACAGGCATGGTAGACTGTGTAAAATATTACCTCTGAAATCCAAAGGTGCCATATGCACGAAAAAAAGAATACCTTAACCATTCGGGACCCAAGACTCTTTAACACTCTGCCATCTACCTTCAGAAACAGGATGGGATTCAAGGTAGAGAAGTTTAAGAGTGTATTTGACGAATACCTACAAAGTGTGCTAGACCAGCTAGGCTGTAGGGGCTATGTAGGCCTGATAGCTGTGGCTTCCAACAGCTTGGTCGACCAACGACCCATTATAGCAGCCTTGGCTCAGCCCGGGCTCTGGGGGTGAAGACCCCCGAGGACTTCACAAGGTATTCACAATTTAAAAACAATGGTCAGTCTTCAAGTGGTTTGTGTCCGCACGGAAAGTATGGGACATGGACGAAGCTGTGGGATATACCAAAACCTGTTGGATGTGCATTAAACTGTGAGACATGAACGAAGCTTGGGATGTGAACCAAGTTCTGGGACGTGAACACCGATGTGGACCGTAGACGAGACCGTATGTGGGACGTGAAAGGCGATGTGACACATGAACATCGCTGTGGAAGGCGCACGAAGCTGTGGGACGTGGACAACGATGTGAAACGTGGACGTCGTTGAGGAAGGTGCATGAAGCTGTGGGACGTGGACCAGACTGTGGAACACGCACCAAGAAGAAACAGTCATCATGCTGCGCCTTCCCGTCAAGTTAGGTCATAACTGTCGGTGCTGCTGATTGGATGAGATTAATTACTTCTTGACTCGCCAGACGCCTCTTGCTCTGATATTTTCCCCCTCCCTCTCCAATAGAATTCTCCCTTTGATTTTCCTGTCTCTTCCTCCTTTCAGATTCCTCGGTCTCTCTTCACTTCCTTTATGACGCCTTCTGCTGCTTACGCCTTCCATCCTCTCATCTTTCCCGCTGTTTTCCCGTTATCCTCCAATATCTTAGCTCCCTTCCGTTCAGTCCGCTTCCTTCGCATCCTCCCTTCCCATCTTTCGTCTTCTCCTCCTCCTCCTCCTCCTCCTGTCCCTTCCACGCGGTACCCATTTGTCTGATGTCGCTCACAGGCCCCAAAGCTTCGTTCGAACGCGCCAGGAAATACACGAGGAAACAATTCATGCTGCCAGATCATGGAAGCGCTCGAAGATCCCAACATTTCTAGATAGTGTGGAGATGGAACCAACTGCCAGAAACATATCGCTGTCCAGCAGCTGGGTAAAGTAGTAAACGTTTTTCTTTTTTTTTCACTGTGCAGGCTCCAGTCACTGACAAAGTCCACATCAAGGCTGGGCAGTAACTGAAATATAGAGAAGTTTATGAAAGGAAAAGAAGAGACAAGGGAAAGTATTAACGAATTTTGGAGAAAATGAGAAACCTGTTTTAAAATGTGCCAGGTCTTATGTATTGGGAAAGACGTAAGAGGGGTAGAGAGTTCCAAAGCTCTGAGTTGTAGGGAAAGAAACAGCCCTCAGAAAGGCCCACTCTTGAGTTTCCAACGGCTGCACAGTAACCATGTGACGCAGCAGCCTGCTATTATGTGGTCTAGCAAGTGGTGGGGGCACACAAGCAGCCAGTTTGCGGGAGCAAAAACCAAAGTAATACCTATAAAAGAGGGAAAGTGAACCAACAATGCGGCGAAGGGCAAGCGGGTTAAGTTTTGAAGTAAGTCTAGGAGAACTTATAAATCGGTTTTCTTTCGACCCCACTCTGTCAACTAAGGATGCAGGGCTGGAACCACACCAGATGAGAGCAGTACTCCATACAAAGACGGATTAATCCTCTGTATAAACTTAGCAGCTGTTCGGAAGAAAAGAATTTTCTACATCTAAACAGGACTTGCTGTTCGGAAGACAAGAATTTTCTACATCTAAACAGGACTTGCAGTTTCTCAGAGGGAGACTTATGTATTTCCGTAATATGGGGTTTCCAGGACAGATTGGATGTTACGGTAATACCAAGTATGGTCATTGACTCAAGAGGTGGAATTACGGAAGGACAGAGGAAAGTTATGAGGAATTTTCAGTACAGAGATGGGTCTGGGAGGCATTAAACTTAACCAGGTTTCATCTACCCTACTGAGACATCTTGTCCAAGTCTGAGTTTAATGAGGAGGTTGTGTCGATACGAGATGCAGATCGAGTGAGAGAAGAAGCAGCGGAATAGAATGATGTGGCGGAATGCAGTGTTGAGTCGTCAGCATATGAGAGCTTTTTTTTTTTTTTTTTTTTTTTTTTTTTTTTTTTTTTTTTTTTTTTTTGTATTCGCGGGACGGGGAGGGGGGTACAGGGAGGGAAGTGTGTCAGCGCGATACCCTAATCAGGTTATTCATGACATGTGTGTCACGGGTGGAGGGGCAAGTTCCCCAAACCCCTGTGCACAATCTCGATACCTTCAAATGTTACAAGAGCACAAATATAAGACAGATATGAACATCATCGCCAGAGAACCATAGGTCACACCTGAAGACTACAGCAGCTGGAGAGAAGCGGTGTGATAATGGTGTAGGAACTTCTTTTTCTCAGTGTGCCATACGATGGCCTGCCTCTAGCGTACCGTGTGACTTTGATCTGTAAACTGAGTAGTCATGACAGTTGCTGTAAAAAAAAAAAAGGAGATAAAGAGTCTGAGCATTTCTGTGACTTCCAGCCACAAGCCGCGTCACTGGTAGAAGATTTTTCCGCCCTTTGCTGCTCTGGGTTATTAGGGAGTGCCTCGCCCACTGTGTGGTATTATCTGATCTGGACCTCATCGTCCTTCGGTAATCTCCCCAGTCGATAAGGGAGCATCGCCGATGAGGCCCATGTCACGATAAGATTACTTCAGCTAACTTTTTATGATAGGAGTATCAGGCGAATATTCCCAACTTTCGCTTGTAATATTGACATCATGTTGTTGTTGTCTCTGTGCGTGCGACTTGGGAAAAGAAAAGAGTATATTTCATCTCTGAATCTCGTGTGACCCCGAGCGTGTACTGGCGGGCAGGAAGATAAGAGAGATTTCCGTCCGTCATGTGGATCGCGTGTCAGTTATGTTCGCACTTTCCTGTAACTTTTAAGCCCCAGAAAAACACTGAATATTTTTAGGGACCTGAACTTCACTAGTGATGTACGGCTCTTTAAAAGAGTTTTTTACGGTCTTGTACTCCATTGACAGTTTAAGGATCTTTAAGGAGGTTTTCTTTCATGATGGCCCTGCTGGCGGCTTTTGAGGTTCTGTGACAAAGGGTTAAAGTACGCACGACTGCAGGCTTCTAGAGATGTTATGGTATGGGTTAATTTGATATTAGAGACCCGCGATATGCTGGGCTCACTGAGCCACAAGTCACAGTGCACATACCATAGACGATGAACACATTCCTGTATATACTTATATTACAAGAAAATGTTGGGAATGGCACCCACGTGCCTGTGGACACGCGTCTGCATGACCTTTCATATTTGCAAAGACGAGCAACCAACGCAACCAATCAATCGAAGAGATAGATAGATGTTCCTGATGAAATTTGCGATGGCTTCCTTCAGTTTAGGGAGAGCGTAAACAGTCTTTCTTAAACTGTCTTTCACTGCTCCCCACATATAGTAATCCGGGAGTGTGGCCAAATTTCCTTTGGAATTGTCTTGTCCCGGAACACATCGGGAGTATGGAGAGGAAAATGGGAGCAGGGAAGAGAATCACTGTCAAAAGTCACGTAGGCTATTTGTTGTGACCATACGAAGAATGAGGCGGTTCTGTCGTTCGTAATATGGGTGCATGGGGACTCTTGCCTTGCTGTGTAAAAGTTCCATGGCAGAAATACCTTTAGTAGGAATCTGATGACCCTAGGACGCTCACTGAATGTTTGCGACTTGTTTCCTCGGGTGGCTGGGCTACTCTTTGTGAACGATGACCTGGGGTGAGCAGGTCGCTTGAGTAGACTTATGTGACTCTCTCGACGTTCTGCTCTCCCCATACTGTGAGATTATCTTCAACACCGAAGCCGCTATGTTCTGCCTCGTATGATACTATCGTAGTGTCGACTTTGGTCATATTTTTTGTTGACAATGTCCGTGTTTTCCTAATCTAATCTTGGCTCTTTGTGTGTGTGTGTGTGTGTGTGTGTGTGTGTGCGTGCGTTGTGGACGCTAGCGTCAATTTTTTTTGCCCCATAAGTCTCAACTCGTTGGTGTTCACAACATAAGGTCAGAATTGCTGTGTTTCTCAAGTTTGGTAACCGTGTTTAAAGCAAAAAGAACTAACAGAGAAGGCCCAGTGGAGGGCAAGAATGCTGGTACCTGAATTAAGGGAGATGAGTTATGCGTTGAGGCTAGAGCCTTAAATGTGGCCCACCTTTAGAGAGAGACGCGAGGGGTGACCTGATCACAAACCTTTTAAGTTTTCAAGCCAGATTAACGACGTCGATTGTGAACATTTCTTCGGAAGGTGCAGGGATTAGACCATCATGAATTTAAGCGAGAACTTGTTAGAAAATATGTAAATAAGTACTTTTACAGCAAAGGTGTTGGATGATTAGAATACACCGAGTTTTGAGTGAGAATGTAGACAACATACAGAGCTTAGAGTATGATTATAACGAGAACAGTAGAACAATATGAATAGGTTACCAATCACACCGTTGCAGATTGCACCAGTGTAGGAACCCTGATCGCCGATGAAGTGCACAGGAGAAACTATTTCCACTCATGCTATTTTCTCGTTCCCTAACTCAACTGCGAAAGGATAGGAGACCTGGGGCAATATTTGCATAATTTTGCCTCTCTCCTAGAAGAAACTGTAACTGTATGCAAACCTGGACAGACTGCGAAATAACCATACTAATGCGCTGTGTATGAAAGCGTAAATTTATGTTTTGCATTCGCACGTGAGGTATAGAACATCCAGTAGTAAAAATGTTTAGTCTACCGGAGAGGCTGTCGAAGGACGCTCTGAACAACAGTGACGGGCAGTATTGCCGTCAGCTCCTGGAGTCGATCCAAGGACGGTATGTCAACAGTGACAAGCCTAACTTGACCGGTGCTGTGGTCAAGTCACGGTGAGTAGCACTCCTCGCCACCCACCCTTCTGACAACACGCTGTAAACAGCGCCAAGAGTGAAGTATTATTGGGACATTTACTTTCTCAAGTCAGCATTACCTTTTGAAATTGCAGAATGATATTTGTCGATTCTTAACATTCCAGTTTACTTTGGGATGGAAAGGTGGGTGGGGGAGGTGTTAACCTAACCAAACCTAACCTAACCTTGAAATATTTATCCTAATGTTGTCCAGGTCAGACAAGTGTGGATAATAGCACTCTTACCTAAGGCCTCTCCTGCTGTCCTTGAATTTCTGTGGATGTCATCCTTCATGACAGGACGTGAAATATGAGTGGTCGCAATGAAACTCTGCACACTGAATACTTATGCTCTTTGAAGAAAATTTTTTAAGAAACTTTTCCTTTTGTTACGTGACTAAAGGGAGATGCCCTTCATCATTTACATATATATATATATATATATATATATATATACTGCAGTAGGTCGGAGTGATACGCGTGATCTAGTATTTGCTGATAACGAGGTAAAATGAAACATGACAAACCTGAGTGCACTTTCGTGCAATTAGATCAGCAGGGGAGGTAGAAAAAT
>JAYMFT010272529.1:0-10605 GCA_038088735.1 Panulirus argus
TGTATATGTATATATATATATATATATATATATATATATATATATGCATGTGTGTTTTGTTACTGGCTTCCTGAGTTTGTTCTGTGTTACTAGAAATCAGTGCCTACTACACAGTAATGGTAATCTTAGATGTAGATTACTTTAGTAGAAGTTGAAAGTTATTTCTCTTACCTAGATTAGGTTTGTAGGTATATGGTCATATTACATTTTTTATAAATACATGTAGTTTGAAGAAAAAATCCATTATTTTTTACACTGGGATGGTGAATGAGAGTGAAGGAAATGTTATGATCCAATAGCCAATACTTCATCTTTTCTGATTTATTCATCTACTTTAAACTCGGCAATAATAACTTTGTAGGTATCTAATTCCAGTCACCAAGTATTTTGGCTTTGTTTTTATGCATTATCCTACTTGTAATTGTTGACAAGCAGTATTCTTTTAATGATTTTGATTTTTTCAGTATCAAAATAATAACTTGCTGTAATTTTTTTATCTTTTGTTCTCTAAACTGCTGTATTGAAATGTATTAACTATTTATTAACAAGTTCATACATGGAAAATTTAGTTACCATCAGACAAATTTACTCAGTGTTAATTTTATTGACAGTGTCTTCATAATTGTCGTCATTTGTCAAATGAGTTAGAATAATATCCATGTATGCAGATGGTTCCCTCATAAAATATTTTGAATTGGAATGTCATGAACACAATTAATACAAAGATACTGGGGTAAAAGCAGTAAGGAATTTAAAGAGTGTTCATTTGGACTCCCATTTTTTGAAGATATAATGTTACATGGTGATAAACTTTATATGATTGACAGACATTGCATGCTCAGTGTAAGATTCCTTTATTTATACCATATATATACTTTGATATTTTCTTCACTGTAATTGTAGATATATTGCAACAGTACTGTTGTGATTGATAAGTAAAACCTCACTGGTTTTCACCTAACCCTGGAAGATTGAGTGAAATTTGCAAAATTATGTTATATGGTACAGTGAGAATAATACATCTGAACCTCACAAATATTTCACTTTAGATTTTCCAAACACTAAGATGGGAAAGGTTCTTATTAGGGGTTACTTCGTAGATCCTTCTTGAAATGCTACAGTTCCTAGTTGCACCTTAATGAATTTCCCTGACTAAGCCATTGTCTCTGTTTGATATGAAGATAGTTCCATAGTTCCACTTTACAGTGTTTCAGTGTTGATCTCAAATTATTTGATTTGGCCATTTTATGGAAGACTGTCATTCATGATGGTGAGTTCATATTCTGTATTTCTCTTTTACATCTGTCCCCCATGTGATTTATTACCCTTCATACAAATAATGCTTTCAGAACTTTATTTTTCATGTAATGGGTATCAGTTTTAATAGACTTCTGTAAACCAACACATTGGGGGTTACATTATATTAGTTTTCTCTTTTACCTGTTTATATTTAAAACAGCTCACACTTTTGTGCAAAGTAACATGTATTTTACTTTATTCTGAGCCTTGCAATGAACCAGTGACAAGAGTTTCAGTTGCCATCCCAGCTATGCTGGAGCCAAAGTCATTTGGAAAGTTTTCTGCAGTACTGAATGACAAAGATCATACACTTCACTTTCCAGTATAAATTAAATTTAGCAGTATTTGATACATAGTGATAAGAAGTCTTTAAAATTTGTTTGCTGTCTCCCACATTAGCGAGGCAGCGGTTGGAACAGCCAAAGAAAAGACCTCATTTGCTCAAATCCATTCTCTAACTGTCTTTTGTAATTCACCAAAACCACAATCTCCTATCCACACCCAGGCCCCTCAGACCTTTCCCTAGTTTTCCCCGGTTGCTTCATATGCCCCTCTTCAGTCAGTTAACAGCACACTGTTCCTTTTATACTACATGTCTCCAATTCACTCTATTCCATGTTGTACCTTTTACTGTCCTGTATGTTCAGCCCCTGAGCATTCAAAATCTTATTCACATCATCATTCCATCTCCAGTTTGGTTTTTTCCTTATCTTTATGAATATTATATATACTTACTTACTTGCTGCCCCGAAGTCACTTCTATCCATATGAGGCTCCTGCATAACCAGTTTGAACCACAGGTCACAAAGAGTTGAGATATGTTGTGTGTGACTATGTGCAGAGAGTGTGAGGCATTGTTTATATAGGATGTTGAGGGATTCTTTTTTGTCCAAATCTCCAGCCAGTTAGTGATCTAAGGGTATTTAGTTTGTATATTACTCTTGTGTGTAGTATATGATGCCTAGAATGGTTGTTGTTTTGCTCATTGGATTTAAAGTGAGTGGAGGGAGGGCTGGATTCATGCCTGTTAGGGGATGAATTAGTGACTGAAGACTTATGTGAAGATCCATTTGTATAAAGTAATGCTCCATGTTTGATGCTGTGGTTTGATTAACAGGTCGTTTGTATACAAAAGGACCTTCAGGCTGAGGTTTACCTGAAGTAATTAGACGTCGTTTAGGAAGAAGTTGAAGAAAGCTGGAGAAAGGACTGCTCCTTGGGCACCTTTATAGCAGAGGTTAAGTGTTTTAGAGGTAAAGCCATAATGATTGAGTCTGACATGACAACCAGCTATGAAATTGGCCAACCACCTTTTGTTGTTGTAGAGGGTAGTGTCAAGTATTATTTGTGCTAGGATGTGTCAGAGGACAGTGTCAAATGCTTTGATGATGTCTGTTGCCACAACTACTGTTCAGGAGGGGGTTTAGTGCTTTGGTAGAGTGTCTGGGTCTGAAATAATGCTGTGTGGATGAGAGTGGGAAGTTTTATTTTATTTTTTTTAGGATGATTTTTTCAGTGTGGATACTGAGGAAAAAAGTAATTAGAGCAATAGGAAGAGGGGAGTTGGGTGATTTTAAGGGTGTTAGGATTTGTACTATGTTGGTATATTTCCAGGTGTTAGGGACTTTATTGTGTAGCCAGGAATAGTTGAAGATATCTGTAAGTGCTTGGACTGCATATGGGTCTTAATGTTTTTGTGAAAGTTCAGTATGTTGTCAAAGGTTTTAATTGTATCACTGTGAGTGAAGGGTGAGCTGGGCAGTTGTTTCTGGATGGATTTTGTGTAGATTTTTTTTGACTGAACTGTTTAGGGGTGAGGTTGGTTTGTGGCTGACTTTTTAGTAGTGTGTCTTGAGTATGTTTTGTGTGTTCTTTGGGAGAAGGGATTTCATTGGAATGGGTCTGGTGTGATTCATTAGTGGGGGCTGAGCTGGTGTGATAAGAGTGGATTTTCTTTAAAGTGCACTAGAGTTGGTTGCTGTGGGTCTTGTGGTTCACTGTGCTGAAGAAGGAGTGTCGGTTTTCAGTTTGTCTTTCAGTGATTCAGGTTAGTGATGGTGTTATTTCGAGTTTGAATTTGTTCTGTAATGTCTGTTGACAGTGAGTGGTTGTGTCTAAGCAGGTTTCTTTGCTTTATGTGGTGTGTAACTTGAAGGAGAAATCTAGGCTGTATTTCTTTTTGTGTCCTTGTGGTATGTGCTTTTTGCCGGCATGGTAAGAGATACTGAGGAAGAAGAGATTGCATGATCTATGGCTGAGAAGTCATCTATACTGAGTTTTGGAGATTTGTTTCCATGTACTGTGTGAAGGCTGGCCAGTCTGCTTTCCTGTAGTTTGTGTAATTTATTTTTCTACTGGATGAGCTAGAGTGAGTGTTATCAGGATGGGCAAGGGGT
Source organism: Panulirus argus (assembly GCA_038088735.1). Taxonomy (NCBI): domain Eukaryota; kingdom Metazoa; phylum Arthropoda; class Malacostraca; order Decapoda; family Palinuridae; genus Panulirus; species Panulirus argus. The sequence continues at coordinate 3,696 of JAYMFT010272529.1, forward strand.
CAGAGAATGGCTTATGTAGTGTGTTCCAGTTGGTCCTTGCATTTCCACAGAAGTCTTCAATCACTCTTTTAACCCCAGACAGACATGAAAGCAGTTCACACCGTCCAGCCTCCTGGAATGGACACTCACTTCCACGGAACAGAACAGCAACCTTTTTGTGCATCACATACAACACACACATAACATTCACTCTGCACACTGATAATATTAACACAAAAGCAATGCTCAAATTCAGAAAACTAACTGGCTTCAGATTTGGGAAAAAATCTTTTAGCATCCTCGACAAACAATTAATCTGCTCCACTCAAAAGCAAATATAACAAAGCTGCAAACTACAAAAAAATAGAGCACTTAGCAGCTAGAAATACTCAACAGGTATACAGTGAAACAGAGCCTCCTAGTACAATCCCATCTTAGCTTGGCATTCAACGATGTATAATGAACTGATGCATAATGCAGAAGAACATATGAGTGTCACAATATTAACAATGTAGAAAAATTAGATCTTTTATAAGTAGCAGCAATAAAATTCCTATCATGCCAGATGTCCTGCATAAATAATAACTTTCATGTAGGAACATAGACCCAGAAAGTTTGTCCAGTATCTTCCAAATCCACAGTGAGAATTTTTATACCAGAATATAAGTGTTCTTTATGAAAAAATATGTATTATGTATACCAAGCAAAAAAAAAAAATATGAAAAATGAGATAACTTGAGAGTGCTTGCTACATCTTTTGTCTTAAAATCTGCATAAGAAATAGATAAATACTAGACATTGATTGTAGATACTAGAAAATTAGTGTTCTTTGTACAATGAAAGTCATAACATAAGGTTATAAGAGGAACCAGATGCATCAAAACACTATAATATACACAAGGTGGCAGTAACGCTGCCTGTTAGAAATACCACCACCAGGCTTTGTAGTGCTTATCTCTGTTTTGGCAAATATGCTTCCACCAGAAATTCATTATTTCTCTTAGTGACTTAAGGCCTGTATCACTTTATTTCTTGGTTCTCTTATTATTATTATATTATATCTTTTTTTTCATAGAAAGATAGATTTTGTTTATCCCTTTACTTGAAAACCACCCATTTTTTAGAGACTGAGAATTTCAAATGCCTACTTAAAAGGTTAAGGATCTTTAAGGAACTGAATTTTCGTAATCTTATTGAGTCATCGTAATGGTTATTAGTTATTACCTACAAGCTTTTCATCTCCAAATGGGGCTATGCCACAGTTAGTAGTTTTTGTGCTTGCCACCTATGCTTAACTTCATGTGCGGGATAAGCTTTGGTTAGAGCACTTGTACATCTGCCTGGCCACATAGAATAAGATTATAACACTGTCAGAGTACTCTTTCATACTGGACATTAATTATTCAGCTTTCTTCAGAGGAAAGTAAATATTTGTATGAAATGAAGTTGAATTATAGCCAACACATAGTTGTACTCTCTTCTTTCCCAAACAAAAAATTAGGAATGGGTCAAACTAGAGGCTTTGAAGTTGCGTGTGTTATTACGGCATGGCATTGTTGCAGTCTTAGGTGAACATAGTTATTATTCCATTACTATCCACATTCATTTGTGGGGTGCTTGTTTTATTGTGCAGGAGCTGGTTAGCTTGAACCTCTAATTATGAAATGAATAATGTTGATGTGCTTTCCTGGCTGACTTCTGGAACAAAGCAGTGATATTCATGAGCCTCATGTTGAACACAAGTGTCATTGGCAGTGGAGGTAAGATCAGTTGGTTCTGTGTCTGCTTGAGTTTGAATAGAAAATTTTTTAGGATTGATTTGAAAAGCTCAACTGATTCTTTAAACAAATGTTTAACTTATAGCCTTTCTGTTATGAATCTGGCAACTGAATTGGTGAGGACATGGCATACCCAAACCTACATTAGGCAAGGTTAGGGTGTAAATACAAGATATATGACTATGACATCTACTGTCAAGCATGTGTATGATGTAGTAGTTATAATTGGACATTATCTGTACAAGTAAGAATCATTTCTTTATATGAAGTTGATTATGTGGTAAATTACTCATGGGAGATATGGTTTCGTAGTAAAAGTGATGCAGAATATTTCAGGAAGATTTTATACCGTAAAGGTTAACAGTGGGAGATAAAATTTTCACCAGCCAAGTTTCTGTTGAACTATAATATCACCTATGGAAAACTTTCTTCTTTAGCTCTCCTTTAATGTGCCATGTTTTCATAAGATTAATCCCAGCCTTAAATTTTCTAACCTCTTCCAGCAGCTTACCACTCATCATAACCTTGTGCTGGAGCTCACATGCTTTATTTATTCTGTATGGCATTGCAGTCTATCATTTTACTAAGCGTTTGACAATTGTCTTCACATTTATCTTTTCATTCACCTTGTAAGACTCACATACCACACTATGTAATTTCCCTTCACTCTCCTCTACCAACACTGAATTGTCCACAAATAGGCCAGTCAACAGTAATCAGGTCTTGCGACCTAACTCAAACTTTGCTTCGTTTCTTCCTGTCTCTCTGGAATAGGGTTGAAACAAGCAATTGTACTTCTTGTGTGTCTTTATTCTCTACTTCTGAGTCTTAAAGTGTGTAATCTTAGTCTTTCCAGCAAAAAAATGGCAGCAGTTAAGAATAATAATAACTAGGCGAGTTAAGGAGACACTTCTACCCATGTTAGTTGACTTTTAGTGTAGCCAAGATGGTAACCAAAAGCCTCAAGTACAGTTTGCTTTTTGTTAGATCTTTCTGTCTTTCAAAACTTTTTTGTTCATTTCATAAACAATTAAGCTTTTATGTAAAATATTTTAGAGTATTCATTTAAGTTAGATACAGTATTAAACACTGATTTTATTTGACTGTATATTATTTAGATTTCTTATTATATTTATGCTATATGAGTCTAGTGTTAGTGAGACCTCCATATTACTGATATTATGTATGCATTATACCTGAAATAATGACTCTAGTCACATACCTAGAAATAGCTTAAATACCTGCTGTATCTGTGGTGCCCCATGATCCTAATACCATACTGTACTTGAGATGTCATTTTATCAAGAAGTTTGAAATTTCAAGATGTAGTGAAACTATGCTGAGCTTGAATCTTATCATTTAACTTTTTTGTCTGTCTAAGTGTTAACTCGTGTCCTTTTTTAGTATTAACTTTGTCCCATCTTGAGGAAAGTTATAAAAGTATAGTTTAGTTTCATACTGTTGTAAACTGTATGTAGTATATAACTCCAGTACTACTCCATATGCTTTTTTAGTGTCCATTGGCATGATTTACCAATTTTATTGTCCCTCTGTGATGGACTACATTTATGTCTTCTGATCATAAGTAGTATTATTTTTACATGTGAATTTCATGTGCCTTTAATGATACAAAAAGTAAAAATAATTCTCATTTACACTGAGTATAGTCTTGTTGTACAAGTATATAAATATGATAAGGGAAGGGGACATCTAATTTTGATTTCTTGTTTAGGGCATTATTCTTAGGATGATGGGATCTGTTGTTTCCCAAACAGATGTAGCTCAAGTCATTAATGTTTGGGTGTACTAATAATGATCCTATTGTATGGCAGCAATCTCAGTGTGGCTTTCAAAATTCCATTTTTCTAAGCAGTTATATGTCCATTTGTTATTAGATATTCTTGTAAGAAATTTTGTTTGCTGTTTAACTGAAAGCTTGTATTGTTGACAGATACATGTGGTAATATTTTTGGTATCTTGCCTGTACAATATCAGACTTTAAGGTTTTTTCTTCCTCTCATTATTATTGTAGAGATGAATAGTTAAATTCATTCCATGATATGCAAATTTTGTGATTTAAGTGTGATGTGAAAGACTTTTTAGAGTACCAGCTCAACGTGTATGAAGTGTCTAAAACTGAAAATGATCATGTATACCAAGAATGCTTTTGTTTTAAAGCATTGATGTTTTTTCAAATTATTAAAGTTTATGTAATATGTGCATTTCCTCCAAATCAATGGCAGTGGCAATCTTCATGTTTTAAAACACTCCCAAGGGTCATGGGTTATGCAACAATTGTCATACAGCCTTGAGTATACATTAAAGTTGATGTATTAAAAGTAGAACATTATAATCTGATGAAGGAAATACCAAGTGGATTGTTCTTTTCATAATTTACCAGGCCATGCATGGTGTACTGCAAAAATCTTTCAAACTGATCACGATGATATTGATTTCCATTTATTGTACAAATTCATCATCTTGATATTTTATGTAAAAGAATGAAAGACGAGAAATCAGGTACGTGCGTTACGTGTGAATTTGCTAACAAGAAGAATCATGACATTTTAGAAATGTTCCAAAGTGTTCATCAGTTACAACAATTTGGTAGAAAGATGTATGCCGTGAGATTATAATATAAAGCCAAATTTGAATTTATGGTGTTAGGTTGTCAAGTTTGTTAAGAATTCCATTAGTGTTTGAGAATATTTCCATTCATGTATACAAAATTGAATAAAACCCATGGGATATAAAACTTTGTACTATTTTAGGTATGTTTTTCTGGTACAAACTAACTGTTTACAAAGCATCATACCCATTGACCTGCAGATCATTTGTTTACCTATAACTTAAGATTGTATGGCTCCTGCCAATACATTCAGGATTCATTCAAGTTATTCAGTAGACATGCATTATCCCATACTTGGTTTTTTAACAAAATGTTCTGTTTGCTTTGTTCTGTTTTGAAATGTTCAGCTACATGTGAAAGTCAAGAAGCCAGTGATAAGGTTATTAAAATTATCTAGTAAGTGTTTACCTCACTTTTGATTTCATAAAGATTGATGCAGTTGTCTCATTACAGTGTATGGATACTGCTCTGAGCTGTATTTACCATATATCAGTGCAGTACAATATATGATGAAAATTATCCATATTTTGTTCATGAGTTTCAGTTAGAATCATTTATTTTAAACAAGAACAGCTCATTGCTCTGTATAGTTTGTATCAGAGGAGTTTTACTACATCATTTCATATTATGGTAATATCGACCTTCCAGAACTTGAGTACATTGTATTCTGGTAGCATTATATTTTCATTACCATAAAAAGGTATTAGAAACACTGGATTAGCCCAGCAATCATTTTGTTGTCTTTTTACATTCATTCATTAGCATGCCATATGTAAACACAATATATGAAAAGGAATGTGGAGAATGATAGCATCTGCATTGAAATTGTGATACTTGCTATTTTCTACTTCATTTGAAACATCAGATAGCATACACACTGCAAAGAAGATGAAATTTAAGGCTTTCATGTAGCCTCCAAAAGATCCACATAATTAATGTTATGCCAATATTGGCCAGAGTGTGAGGATCTTTTCCATATACTATGGAGGGACATATCAATAAAGCCATGTTCGCAAGACCTCCTTCTCATTTATCCTTTGATTAATCTCAAATGTTTGCATCTGATAACAAATCCTAACCCTCTAAAAATGTACCTATGTAGTATAGCCACAGATATGAAGCACACTTATGATTTTTGGTTTGGTTTACCTGACTTTTGAATGTCCTTTGTCCTTCCATATGATATAGAGCAATAATTCTTTTCCTCCCAGTTTAATGACAGGTCTTACGATATGTTTTAATGAAATGAAGTCTTGGCTGAACTCATCAGAGGACTGATAATATGTTAGTTATTGTAGCAAAAGCATTCTAGTACTTTATAGTCTTCAAGTGATACATGCTAGATAGTCCTACCCTATCATGCTGTTTAACCCTGATTTGTAAGCCTAACCAGTCCAACAGAATATCTATCCCTCCAATAATTGCTTCATAAATGGCAAGCCAGTCATTATAAGTGGTTACAGTTGTTGCACAGACTCGAAAGAGTGGACTTCACAGCAAGAAAGGAGAGAACTACCTATCTATCCATATGTCTGACTTCTTTGAAAAATGTAATGTTCCCATAGGAACTTCAAGTGTAATTTCCTCATTGGAACTCCTTGATGGATCTATAGTGGTAAGAATGGCACAAGTGACAGATATCCAAGAGCACTTGTTGTAGGGGGTGTGGTTAGCATAATTATGACAAGATTAGGGATGACAGGAGCTGTATTTTCTCAAAACGAATGTGCTGTCACGCCAAGAGCAGTAGGAATGTGTTAATACCGATCGAGAACACCATCCCCGGGTATGGCCGCACAAGCTTTTGGAAAAGTAAATGTTAACTGAAGGCTAACTGAATTCACACATTCAAAGTAGTGGCTTTTATTCTTCTCCAACTGTGCAGTTCTAACTGTTGTTATATTAAAATATAGCAAAATACCTGGTAACTTAGGATTTTCTATGCACGCATGTAGGACCTAATAGGTGGGTACTCACGAGTGTGACATACCCTCCCCTTAGGTTATTGATAGGTAATTTGAGGTCAAACTAGTAAATGCAGAAATGAAGTAGACAAATCAACCGGGCATTTATGTTAGATCTGTTAGCAGCGACCAACCCGAGTGTTAGGAGCCAGACAGTATTCCTACGTCTAAATTAAATAACAGAGCAGGAACTCAAAGTCTTTCCATATTAAAGTCCCCCTTACTATAACAAATAATGTACCATTTGAGGTGTAATTAATTCAGCAAAATAGTATGGAAGGTCTCGTACTTTAAGGTGATTTGTTGTAACCAATATTCATGCGTGCTCGATTAATCAAACAAGCAAAACTGAAAGTTCGTAGATCGGCATTTCATACATTTTCGAAATTTCGAGAATATCATGCATTCGGTATCTTTGATTTTTGGTTAGTACCTTCTCCCTAATCTATCAATGTTAACACTAAAGCAGTGAAGAGTAACTTTACACACACACACACACACACACACACATATATATATATATATTTATTTATTTATTATACTTGATCGCTGTTTCCCGC
>JAYMFT010272540.1:0-10605 GCA_038088735.1 Panulirus argus
GAGAGAGAGAGAGAGAGAGAGAGAGAGAGAGAGAGAGAGAGAGAGAGAGAGAGAAACTTACTTATGACAAGATTTTGCCAAAAGGCAGGGTTGGCGCGTAGTACTCTCCTCGGGAAAATGTAGGTGGCAGATGATTTCTGAAATCGGTGAGTACAAAGATTAACATATTGGTAGCAAAAAAAAAAAAAAAAAACGAAAGGGCAAGCTGCAGTACGAATTCTGTTGAACTACCAAAGGCGAAGGAGGAGAAAGACTTGGATGTAATAAGTGAGCAGTCCACATAAGCACTTAAAAGGGCGATTTATAAGTGTTGTTATCGAATTTAAGTCCAGAGAAATTAACCTCACTCTACAAATCACTAATGCGTCCCCATCTTGAATACTCTGTTCAGTTTGGCCACCCTACTTGAGACATGACATAGGCAGCATGAAAGACAAATCTTGTGAGAACCGACGAAAAGACTTAAATCTATTCAGTTTAGAAAAGAGAGCTTTAAGAGATGATCTAGCACAGGTATTCAAAATTATGAAAGGCTCCCATAACCTCGATCTAATGAGCTACTTAAGACTTGATTTGTCTGATTTCAGCCGTAGTGGTGGCTACAAACTAGTGGACAAACGTTTGACTCTAACTTGGGCGAAGTACGTTTTCTTCAACAGGACTGTTAATATGCGGAACTGTTTATCAATTAGAGTGGTTGAAAGTGTTTTTTTTTTATACATATTCGCCATTTCCCGCGATAGCGAGGTAGCGTTAAGGACAGAGGACTGAGCCTTAGAGGGAAAATCCTCACTTGGCCCCCTTCTCTGTTCCTTCTTTTGAAAAAGTAAAACGGAAGGGGAGGATTTCCAGCCCCCCGATCCCACCCCTTTTAGTCGCCTTCTACGGCACGCAGGGAATACGTGGGAAGTATTCCTTCTCCCTTACAGCTATGATCAAGAAGAGGCGATAATTATTTCGATTCAGATCCACGACTGACATTTTTGTGCCTCCTTTGTTACATGGAAAGTTTACAGTATTTTTCTCTTTGAAATATGTATGTTTTTCTACTCTTACCACACTGATCTGCGAGCTTAAGATCTCTTCGTCTATCACAAACTACCTCGAAAGTACCTAATGGTCTGCTACTGTTTGAATTCCATTGCATCTGTATTCCTTTGTTTCTGTGTGGAGACCAACCAAGCGAGAATTAAGCGTTATATCTCCTTTCTCTCTCGAACAGCGAAGCTGTGGAACTCAGCTTCATCTCCCGTTTTAGGAACACAGATTAGGACACTGGGTTCCACAACACAGGGATCGAAGAGTAATTGTAAGAACGAGTCATAATGAGACAGTAATGGACACTACTACTACTACTTTACTGCTACTGTCAGTGGTAGCAGAAGCATACTATACTACCACTACTTTCACTATTACCACCAACACTACCACTATTACTATTACACATAATACGACTTGTAATCATAATGAAGATGAAGGGGCAACAATAATATTAAAACTAGTAACAATAATTCTAGTTACAAAAAAAAAAAATCCTATCCGGAATAAGGAAGTCCACAGAGGGTTTTCTGAGTCAAAACATCTCTGTAGCAAAATGATTGCCAAGTCCAGCACTGTGTCAGTCACATGGTCAAGTTCACTTCTGTGTCAGTGACATAGTTAAGCACAGCACTGTTGCCAAATCGTTTGGGAGGTCAGCAGTATTGCCAGGTGTCAGGTGAGTCTGGTAGGGTGGCGGTGCCTCAGACACGGGAGTCCAGCACTGTTGGTACGTCTTAAAGGGGCACTTTTCACTGCCGGTGGGTCCAAGGTACAGTCCGATCACTGTTGCCACGCCTGTGGTGGAAATCAGTCACTGTTGCCATGTAACAGGAGGATACCCCGCAGTGTTGCCGCCTCCCACAAACAATCAATACCTCTTGCCACGTTCAGGGATGGACAACAGTCTGGTTGACAGTGTTGCACCTGAGGAGGAGGGGACTCGTGCACTACACTACACCTGTTCCTCCCCTCACCAGACTAACACATCTGTTCCCCCTCACTCCTTTCTCCCTCCACACCTTGTCCTCCCTCTCACGCGACCACCACACCTGTCCACCTCGCTTCACCCTGCCATCACACCTGTCCCTTTCCCTCTCACCAAATCTGTCACCCGTCATTTCCACCGCCATCACCACACCCGTCCCTTCCCACCTCCCTACCATCACCCCTGTTCCCTTCCCCCCAACCCACCACCACAACCTGTCCCACTACCACCTCCCACCACTACCACACCTGTATTCCGCCCTTCCACTACCACCACCATACTTGTCCTCCCTCCCACCACCACCATCCCTGTACCCTCCCTCCCATCATCCATCACGCCCCTGTCCTCATACCTCTTACAAAGCACCACCAAGAGTAGTAGTCAATGCAAGGACTATTTACACCTTCACATGAAGGCTGGGCCAATACTTCAGTGATGTCTGTTATCAGGAACTGTCCCTGTTCAAGAAGGAGAAATCTCTGTAGATATCCCATAAAGAATGAACTTCGCCTTTCCTGTTCCAGGGTACAGCACGGGAGAAGGAAGGCCACTACAGTCTCAGTTAACAAACTTTTCCCGTTCGCACTTTCCTAAAAATATCCATTGCAGTCGACTCTCTCTCCATACTACGTGCTGGTCCATCTCAGATCTTTTCCTGGTGACTGCTGAGCCGGAGGGAGAGGTGGGTGGGGACCTGCCCTCTGCTTTACTGTCCTGTTTTTACTGCAAATAAGATTATGGCCGCTCATAACCTCGTCATTCACCAACAAGTCTCTTGTTACCTGTCCTTCCCATGTACCATCACCACACTTGTCCCCCTCCTTCCTTCCCCCAGTCACACCTGTTTCCTCCCTCCTCCCCACTATCACTACTGTCTCCCTCCCTCGTCCTCTTCTCCCCACCTGACCTTCTCCTTCTTTCCCATAACTAAACCTGTCCCCCCTCCCTCCCCTCCCAACTCTCGCTGTATCCTCCCTCCTCCCCATCATCACACCTCTCTCCCCTCCCTCCTCCCCACGACCACCTCTTGTCCCTCTCCTTCCTCCTCACGGCCACACCCATCCCCCTCCCTTCATCACCACCACCATCACCACCACACTATCCCCCTCCCTCCCACCATCCACAACACCTGTCTCCCCCCCCCTCTCTCTCGCTCTCCATCACCACCACACCTGTCCTCCTCCCTCTTCTGTGCACCTTCACTTGACACCTGTCCTTTCCCTCGCACCATCCACCACAGCTTTCCCTTTCCCTCCAACCACCACCACAACCACACCTGTCCCTCCACTCCCCACCGCCACCACTCTTCACCACTCCCCTCCCACCCCAGCAGCGGCCGTGGGCCACCGTACTTCTGGCCCCCCGGGTGCAGAAGGCAGTAGGCAAGGCAAACAGTGGTCAGTGAGGGATCTTCAGGTAGCGTGAGGAAACTCCGCAGCAGGAGGGAATAGATAGCTGGAGGGACCAGGAAGGAGGGAGGAAGGGAGGGAGGGAGAGGATGGGTGGAGGGGCCTGGAGGGATGAAAGTAGCAGGATGGACTGGTGAGGCTCGCGGATACAGAGGAAGGTATGGACGAGGGTGGGAATAAGGTGCCTCGTGAAGTGTGGCTGGGGACTTGTGTATACCCGGCAGGTGACATCTGTGCCTCATCGGGGAGAGAGAGAGAGAGAGAGAGAGAGAGACCCGAGCCAGGGGAGGTGTGGCTCTGTACAGGCGAGTCGGTATGACGTCTGTTTCCTTCGCTGCAGCGCTAAGCTCTGAAACTCTTTTACTTTTCCACGTCTCTCTCGGCCTCTACGAACTGCCTCATGTTTCACTCTCTTCGAAACTCTTTTCTCTCCTCACTTCTCCATCTCTTTATCCCTCTATATAATCACATTTAAGCTTAAGTCTGGCCTCGCTGTGCGTGGAGTGTACGACAAATGAAAGTCTCTCACACTCTCACTTCCTTCAGTGTTCCGTGTTGTCTTCTTGTGTTGCACTGCACATTAGTTTGCCTCGCAGTATGACGTGGGAGCCATGGCCATGGATGGTCGAAGGCTGGCTCGATGAGTCTGGTGACACGTGTTGCTCTCATCTGTAGCGAACTGTTATGGACTGTATCAGAACAGATGTAGTTAAAGGGTGCGGTGTCTGGGGTCGTCTTACTCTGTTATGTACTGCCTCGCACTGTCTTGGGCTGTTTCACAGTATCTTGTGTTGTCTCACCACATCTTAGACTGTCTCATGACGTCTTGGACTGTCTCACGACGTCTTGGACTGTCTCACGACGTCTTGGACTGTCTCACGACGTGTTGGGCTGCGACACCGTCTTGAGCTGTTTTACATCATCTTGGCTGTCTAACCCTGTCTTTGACCGTCTTTCACTTTCTTTATCTGTCTTTGGCTCCGTCTTCCGAATAGCTTCCTCCTACACGGCCATGCCTGACCTGGAGTGTAATATATCTACCTGAAATGATCATAATGATATACTTATGGAAGACTTTCCCTGAGGAATATCAAAGCTCATTATGTTTCAGTTTTAACTTATCCTCGGTTCTCTGTCCTTTAGCAAGTGAGACTAATTATGTTACACCAGGTGTAGAGTCTCTTTCTTGGGGCATAATCCATATCGTTTACTATGCAACTAATTCATGATTACATCATGTGGTGTTTATCACCACCCCAGCCTTCTGTGTACGTTACCCTCATCGTATTGTAGTGCTCACTGGTAACCTGGCACTAAATGTTTAAATACGGGCGTTGTGGGGCGAAAAGCAGTCGTACTGACTGAATGCTACCGTGCTAGACGCTTCCGCTGCGAGGAGTGTACCAGTCCCACAGGTACACATTCACGATGAATGGTCGTCATGAGCCTCTGTCGCTGCAGGAGGAAGTCCTGCCTTCGTCAGCTATGTCCACAAGGCCATGACTAATGGCCCGTTTGTTATCCCCAGAGAAATGACGAATTTAAAGGTAAATTCAACTGTCACAAACAAACGCAAACCATGACGGCGAAGTAAACGGCGTGGACTTGCCGTCTCGGGGTCAGTCTGGCCAGGGGCGGGTCTGGTCCACGGAGCAGAGTGGTGGGGGAGGAGGACGGAAGTCCTCTCCTCTAACCATCCTATGAACATAAAGGATTCTGTAGGGAGGAGAGAAGGGAAGAATGGAAAGAAGTACAAGGGAAAGACCTATGACGGGAGACCTGATGGTGCATAACGAGAATACCTGAAGAAGGACTGTAATATCATCCTAAGTAACTGATGTACATGGAGGGAGTGAGGATAGTGGAGTAGAGGGCACCTCCCCCGCCCACCGCTCCCTCCGGCACAGCAGCCGGCAGGAATATAGCAGGGGAGGAGCACCACATAGCATGCAGAGAGTATACTGCCGTGGAAAGTTTATTGGAAAATGTGAATGAAAAGAATACCGGAACTAGATGATCCGTGGAGGAGACTCACATCCGAAACACACACACACACAAATATATCATGTGCGTCAAAAAGTTGAAATGCGTTATTTCCATCATGGACAGGTTTGTATTCTGATAAACCATAATTCTGAAGTGTTTGTCAACCCGCGAGTTAAAGTTATTTAAAGTCTTTACGTTCACAACATCTGATGACAGTTCATTCCAATGGTCTGTAACTGAACAACTGGAAAAAGTTTTCTCATGTAAGTAGTGCATCACTTTCCCTTTGGTTCCATACCATTATCTCTAGTCGATGACTGTCTGTCTAATGTGAAGAAACTTTTATGGATTGTGTTGTTTAAATCATTATCTTAGTATTCTGAAAACTGGTATCAGGTCTGCTCAGCTGTATAATGCAGAGGGAAAGTTCAAAAGGAGCAACATGTGATTCTGTAACAGACGCCATGATACAGCCATACGCTTCTACAAATCCATATGGTACCTGCTGTTGGGAAACCTTACGTTTATTTAACCCAGTAAACACTCTCAATGATACTCCACAAGGGATTTAGCAACTCAGATACCCAGACCTGATAACGCGGTCAGAGAAAAAAATAAATAAATAACGCTCACTTATCCTGAGTGATGACACGTTTGTTGATGTGGTCCAAAACAACGTATCATTAAGTTAAACTAATGTTAGGTAACCTTAAGTTGATAAAGGAATGACCTACTACTGAAGTTATAGCTTGGCCCACAGCTAACTTAAACAAGTTTAACCCGGCCTGATTATGATTTGCCTCTAAAGGTATACGAACATTGGTCCACCTGTCAGGAAGCTGCAGCTAACTTAGGCCAGCTTCTCCAGGTCGAAGAAAGACCCCAAGACTAAAGTACATGAATGATCCACATTCAATGCCCTCAGCTAACTTAAGATAGCTTACACTGATACAAGAATGTTTCAATACTCAGTTTACTCAGCTATAACGCACTCTTAGAAGCAAACAGAATGCTTAGGTAAGCTTACCTTGATCGAAGATTGCTTTACTACTTAACTTACACACTTATAATCCATCCTCAGTAGCCCTCAGCTAAGTTAGGTAAGCTAACCCTGATTTAAGTCTGCTTTACTACTAAAGTTCCATAACTGATCCGCCTTGAACGACCTGCAGCTAAATTAGATTAGCATAACCTCTGGCCTACTACTGAGGTTGGAGGTCCGCAGTGGTGGAGAGGCCCACCCAACCCCCAACGCCCACACTTCGCCCTCGCTTATCACCACAGCTCCGCCGCCACCACCGAACGACCGGGAACTTACTGTTTATCAGGTGTCTATATAAGTGTCTATCTGTATGTGTATGTCTATTTGTATGAGTGTGTCTGTCTGTATGAGTGTGTCTGTCTGTATGAGTGTGTCTGTCTGCATGAATGTGTCTGTCTGTATGAGTGTGTCTGTGTGAGTGTGTCCATTTCGTGAGTGTTTCTATGTATCTCTGCGAGTATTCCTGCACTTCTGCACGAATATCTGCATGAATGTGTCCGTATGGGTGTTCCGTGAGAGTGTAGCTAGTGTATAGTGTATAGTTTCCTCCGAGGGTTGTGGTCACCTGTCATAACCAAGGATGAGGTGGGGACTTGTTGGGCGGAGCAGAGGGGATCGAGGTAGTCTGAACTGTCAGGATTATATTTTTGTTTTTCTGTCAAGTGCTGCCTGATGCATGGCGTCGCAACCCTTTACATATAACTCTCTCAGTCCTCACTACCTTACCTCAGGACTTGACCTACACGACACCTGAACTTATCGATGTACTACAACCTCACCCTAACCACTACTTGCCTTACTGGAGTGCCTGACTTACCTTCCTTGCCAATCTTCCCCTCAGCACTCCACTGACAGACTAGCTCCTCACATTCCAACTACGGTTTCTTTTTCCGGTCTTTATGGTGGTAATGATCATGATGACTATGTAAGTATAAAACCTCCGCTTCCTCTTGGTGGGTAAGTGAGACGGGAAGTAAACGACAAGGGTAAGGAGGGGGAGGGGAAGGGGGGGGGTCTTCAGCTGGGGGTAGGGAGGGAGGGAGGAGGGGGATGCCTGGGCCAGGGACGGACAGGTGATGAGAGAAGCTAATTAGTGCTGGTGTACCTGGCAAGTGAGGGAGGGAAGCTGCTGCTGGAGTCTGCCATCATGAGAGAAAGAGAGAGAGAGAGAGAGAGAGAGAGAGAGAGAGAGAGAGAGAGAGAGAGAGAGAGAGAGAGAGGCGGGAAAGCCAGACAACAGATACCCTGTTGGCTTTTTCTAAGCTGTATATGTTCCTGTATCTTTTCTACGAGGATGAGGTAAGGAGAGAATGAATATTAAGAACGCTCTCTCTCCCCATCCTCCACTCCCTCCGGCAACAACATACAGTTGAAGAAAAAAGTAACTGAGTAAATATCATGGTCTTGTGAAGTAATGCTACACGGAATTCAACAGGATAGAGCGAAAGGGAAAATCTTACAAGAAAATGTATATTCACCATGAATAAGATTCGAACCCTGGGTAAGGTGTCCGGCCATCTCGACCACACGGAGGTTAAAACATAAAGACATGAGAAATCTATATCTCTCCCTGCGTCCCAACCTCATCTCGGTGGGGGCAGCATGGACCTTAAATCTATCACGTCGGAATACATGGCAATAACTGATGAGAAGACGGGAAAGGCTGGGTCAAAGCGCCACATAAACACTGATGGTGGAAGTAAGGAATGACATAGTTATTGGCATAAAGTAAGTTAGCATGTGGTATAGCTTAATGGTAGCCGAGATGGAATAAGTTAGAATTAGTGGCATTAATAGTATGATGGTTATCGAGGTGGAGTAAGTTATAACCAGGTATAGCATACTGATAGCCGAGATAGTTAGTGTAAGGTATAGCAAGATGTTAACTGAGATAGAGTAGGTCAGACTTAGTTATAAATTGACTGGTAACCGAGAAAGAGTATGCTGGAGGTAGGTATAGCAACAGCATGATGATGACCACGACGGAGTACGTTAGCGTTGGGTGTGGCATGAAGATAAACGAGACAGTAAATTCAAGAAAGAATGAATGATAATTAGCACGAGAAGGTGGGTTAAATTTTTACGAAGAAAGATACTATGTAAGGAAATGTAGGTAAAAGAAAGCTAAAATATGCTAATTAATAGGATATATCAATTTCAGTTTGATTTAGGATGATAATAAGGCACAGAATAAGTTCAAGAAAGAAAGGTCCAATAAGGTCAATAGTAAGATTAGTGAAAGCTCAGTTATAACATGACAAACAAGACATAAAAGTTAAGGGTAAGAAAAGTACATTAATTACTGATATACGGTAATTAAAAATAAAGATATGATGAAGTGAAGCACGTGTCCATCACACATCCACAAGGACAGAGACCATGTCACAGACCCCGTTCGTCACGACAACGCTGGCATATGAGTTCGAACCTCGTCTCCCGCGACATGCTCGTGTCACTAATACGGTAAAAGATCCTTTGTTCTCTTCCGGGGTAAGTCTTCTGGGAAATTTTGCGCCAGGAATTTAATTTGAGGTTTTTTAATGAATTCTCTTTAAGCCAGACACAACTCCTTTGTATAGTGACGATGAAAGCAGATGTACAGAGCAAGGAAAACGTAATTCAGATCCAGTCGTCTCCAGCGACATAATGAATCTCTCCTGCTAACGTCTCTTGTATTACTTGGAGTTGGATCAAACTATCAGATACTAAGCGTGTGTGTGTTTGTGTATACCACTACACATGACAGTACTAAGTAATCTTGCATGAACCAATATACATGCCAGTTTTAACTGCTATACGTAAACAATTTTAGGTAAACCCTGAGTAAACCTATACATTAGTTTTAAGTAAAGCCTGTGTACGGTCCTATGTATGATTGTTAAGTAAACCTTCTGTAAACCACTGTATATCTCTTAATTAGACCTGGCTTGTTTAATCCCAGTGAAATCATGTAAAACTCTGGAAAACGTTTTGGAAGAGAAAATATACAAAGCATAGTGTGTGTGTGTGTGTGTGTGTGTGTGTGTGTGTGTGTGTGTGTGTGTGTCAAGACATAAACTTGGTCAAGGGCGCCACGTGGAGGTGTCTGGCACTGGTCTAAATGGGTCACATGAGCATCTTTCTTGCGCACAAGTATGACGCTATACTGACATCTTACTATCTTAGTATATCAGGGTCTTCTTATAGCAACAAGTCCCTATACCGTGGTTTGTCTATCAATGAAGGTGTTTTGTTTACATTACATCACCACATTAATCCTTGTATCGGGGTCTTTGTATTGATGCAGATGTGTTTTTTACATAATATCACCACATTAATCCTTGTATTGGGTTCTATGTATTGATACAGGTGTTTTGTTTACGTTATATCACCACATTAATCCTTGTATTAGGGTCTTTGTAATGATGCAGGTGTATTGTTTACATTTTATCACCACATTAATCCTTGGATCGGGGTCTATGTATTGCTATAGGTGTTTTGTTTACATTTTGTCGCTCGTCCCTGTATCGGGGTCTTTCCTATAAACGCACGTGTTTTGTTTACACCCTATCACCACAGCATTCCCTGTACCGGGGGTGCTTCTGCACTGCCAAATTTCTTGACATTAATAGGATTACTTGTCAGCAAATTCCGGATCGTGTCTTTGAGGTTTGTCTAATTTTGGGAAATCTAGGGTAAAGTTTTTCATGTCTGTTTGTCACTGGCATCTCTGGTGCTCTGCGTTCTCGACACAACACAGTACATTGTGCTTTTCATCATAGCAGCATGCTCTGTCCTCAAACAACAGCGGTGTGACATGCCTTCCAATAATAGCTGGCTGTTTGGGCGGTGTCATAGATAGAGACAACATAAAAGATTTGAAACTCTGTGACAGTATCTTCGGTATGACTTCCTCGTTTCTTATGGAATATCTGCTTCACCAAAGACAATTTTTCATATATGGAAGATACTACAATGAACTTGACGATTGTGGAAGACTTCATAAGAAAACAATGAGAGGTATTTAAAAGAAAGCGAATGAAGTGATATGACTCCAACCATGGTGTCAGGTGAGGCCATGGTGTCAGGTGGGGCCATGGTGTCAGGTAAGACCATGGTGTCAGGTGAGGCCATGGTGTCAGGTGGAGCCATGGTGTCAGGTG
>JAYMFT010272551.1:0-24185 GCA_038088735.1 Panulirus argus
TATATATATATATATATATATATATATATATATATATTTATTTATTTATTTATTTATTTATTTATTTATTTATTTTAGTAAAGAAGAGGAGAAGGAAGGAAAGACAAAGGATAAGTATTGAAAATAGATATAAGGAGAGATACTGAGCTGCATTGGAAAGTTATTGCTCTTTTTCAGATGGCCATTAAAAGAGAAGAGGAGGAGGAAGATGAAGATTTTGAAGAGAAGGAAGATGATTGTGAAGAGGATGAAGAGGTTGAAGAAGATGGCCCTCTTGCAGAACTGAGACGGAGAGCCCCAGATGTAACCATAACAGTAGTACGTCCAGGCCAGCAGACTTCTCGTACTCCAGCCTCTCCACAAGTATACCTTTTCTTTAAGTTTATGAGTTTGGTAAAGTTGGAAAGGGGATTTTGAAAATTGATGTTGGTAAAGAATTCATAAGGGTGGCAGGCTATGCAATGTTTTATGTTATGCTATAACTCAGTTTTCTTAGTAACAGGAAGTTCATGATCTATATTTTGTTTGTTTTTGAAATTAGGTATACTGATGGGAATCATTGCAGTAATCATGTACTTGATTTAGGGTAGTAGAATGAAGTTATAATTGTAGTTTACCATGTTTTGTAACCATTGAATGTAGGGGATACTGTCCTTCAAGATGAGATTCTTTTGTGAACATACATATAATAGATCTGTGTTTTATTTATATCACCTGAATATCACATGTTCCCATAGGCCAGCTTCAACACTTAAGATTTAACATTAACAGGATATTCATATAATGTAGGTAATTCAGTATGTGCAGGCTTGTTTTCTAGCAGTCATGTGTGTTGATTGTTCTCTTTACAGAGTCTTGCTTTAGAAATGCTTTATCTCATTGATTAAGTTCAGTTATATATCAAGGGTTGTATGCAGTATACTTTTTCAATGCAGGATCTTATGGATAATGCATTTGTATTTCAGATGGCTTCCCAACGTCCACGTGAGCCATCCCCTTCCTCCATTGACGTGTGCAAACCTCCTCCAGCAAAGCTTGTACCTTCTCTTGTTCAAGCTTCAGCAGAATCTGCATCCCAATCTCATCCTGCTTCAAGAACTATCTTGCACCCTTATAGGCAATCAAACCAGCAAGGCCGTCAGCTGTCACAGTCCTCAGCACCTCCTACACCAGTGGCAGCGACTGCAAATTCTTTTAACAACCAGGAAACGGTTACTAATCCTAGCCCTGTTGGTGGACCCAATAGTTTAAGTAATATATTAAAAGGAATGGACACAGCAACTAAAGAGAAGGACAAAGGATCACAAATGGTAACAATTAGAAGGGTGATGGATCCTAATAATTCAGAGCCCACTGTTACAATTACACTCAAAGGTGACCAGCCAGACAAGGATAAGGTGCTGTTCAAGCTAGTTAATGGACAAGGTAAGGTTATATGTTCTTATTTCATTTAATGATTTATCTTGATTTTTTTAGATATATTTTTCTTTCTTTGAAATACTTGTTCCATTTCTTTCAGATTATACCTCTTTGAAATACTTGTTCCATTTCTTTCAGATTATACCTTTTGTCACAAGCATTTTTTCAAATGCAATCATGATCTATACAAACCTTTCTGTGCCTCAAATTTCCTTCTTCCAAAATAGCTTATTATTACCTTTTAACTCGTTCATTTTTTTGTTAGATTCTCATAAGCATTCCTTTTATTAATATATACTATCTTTTAAATTTTTACTCTTCATGCATTTCTAATTTTTAGCAGATTCAGCTTCTTTGTCTAAATTCTCCTTTTTTCCTTAGCTAATGTTCTTAGAGCTTCATTTCAACATGTACTTCTCTTTCTCCAACATCCATATGATAGATCTGTGTTTTATTTATATCACCTGAATATCACATGTTCCCATATGCCAGCTTCAACACTTAAGATTCAACATTCACAGGATATTCATAAAATATAGGTAATTAAGTGCAGCCTCTTATAGTGCACTCTCAGCCAATATCCTGCAGGCCCTGGCTTTAGTCTAAGTAACATTTCCTGTTGGCTCTGACTCTTAATTTTCAAGACTCTCATTTTTAAAAGCACAGAGATTCTGTTTCTCCGGAGGTGACAAGTTACTATAGGCTACTAGGTCTCCATCCATATGAAACAGAATGTAGACTGTAGTCCTTCAGTAGCAATGATCTTATTTGTGACACCACTGTCCAGCCTTTGGTGTATTAAACTGGAATCAGACTAGATTGATTGTAATGGTGTTAGTGAGGATGATGATGAAGTGCCAGTTTTGAGCAAGATATTTTTCTTGGTGTAGACTAAGGTAAGGATAGATGATCACACAAATCAAATACTGGGGATTTTACTCATCACCAATACCCTCACAAGCACTGGACTTTGGAATGCTAGTTTTGAGACATTAGGATGTACTTACTAGTGGGTAGATACTTGCTTAATCACAGGAGGAAAGACTTAGGCATACAGATGAGGTTAAGAGATGTGATAGTATGAGTGGAAAACTCTCACCTTGTAGCACAAAGTAATGATTGTACATGTGGAGGTCTTTCTTTCCATTACAATGTCATTTTCCTTTCTCATGTAGGGTTAAAGCTATTTCATACCCTTCAGTATGCTGTCATGTCAATTGCACATGCACTTTCAGTGTATTGGTTGCCTGTTTTTTGGTTAGTGATTTGGTACTCAATTGATGGTACAATAAGAATATTTTTCAGACTTATAAGTTTACCCACCCTTGCTCCAACCTTGCTTATAGGAAAAGTTATGATAAACTCAGAAAGAAGAAACAAATCTCTCTGTGTCATGATTTTGGCTTTCTGTTTAGATATATTTTTGGAAACTTTTTTCTATACACAGAAGAGATGCTACCTTGCTAACACAAAATATGGCTAGTATGTATGAAAAAAAAGTGATAGTAGAAGTATTGTTTAAATTTATTTTAGTATATGAAACTTATTATGTTTCTTTTCATTTTTGTAGCAGTTTCAGGTAATGCAGGTCACTCAGGGCAAGGCAGCAAGAAAGGAGGAAGCAGGCTACAATCTCAGCCTCAGTTTCAATCACAAACTCATCTTCAACCTCAGCCTCAACTTCTACAAAGTGAACCAATAGTGCCTGAGGGATTAGATCCAGAAGAAGTTAAAAAGTTAAAGAAAAGGCAAAAGAAAGAGCGACAACGGCTACGGAAGCAGCAAGAGCAGATGCAAGAACAACAAAAAGGGCAGTTGCAACAGCTAGAGATACAAAAACAGCAAGAGATTCTTCGTCAACAGCAAGAGCATATTCACCAGCAGCAGTTGGCTCTTCAACGACAGCAAGAAGAGCTTTTAAAACAGCAGCAACAGCAACAGAATAACCAGTCTAACAACTCGAAGAAAAACAAAAAGAAAAGTAAAGGAAGTAACAACACTGCCAGTCCCAGCAATAATAAGAGTAGCAGTAATAAAATGATCAATCACAACAGTGGTGTGTCTGCTGTAGTATATGATGGTGATGATATGGCTCAATCTTTCAACCTACCTCCAGGAGTTACCATCAACAAAGTTGAAGGGCAACCAGGTATGGTCACCATTTCTAATAATATGGGAGGTGCCTTCTCGCAACCCTTTTTACCTAATCCTAATGTATATCCAGGTCCAGTTGTGCAAGGTTTTCCAGTGGGACAGGAAACATCTGTACCCAAATTGTATGGCAGAGCCCCTGGCTTAAGTTGGAATAGTGCTGTAGATGGTGCTGGAAATTATCCAGATAAAGACAATGTAATTGTTGTAGATACTAATAACAGCTTCTTAGGCACTAGTCCAACTCCCAGTAGCAATTCTTCAAAGCGAGAGATTTCATCTGATGAAAGAGTCATGATGGCTGTGAAAGGCCTGATTGATCCCAGTACTCTCAATATGACACAGAAAAAGAAGTTTAAAAAGAAGAAAAAAGAGTTGCAAGAGGAAAAAGAGAGGGAGGAACAGAAGCAAAGAGAAGAGGATGAACTAATGGATCAAATGTATAATATAGCAACTGGGAAGTGGCCCAAACAATCTGATGCAACACAGAATCAAATACCAAGTACCAAGAACCAAAATAAAAAGAACCAAAAACAAAAAGAAAATTGTAAGCAGGCAATTATTCAAACCAATTGCAACAAGCAAAATGGTTTTCAGAATGCAACAAAAAACAATAAAGGAAATTTACAAGAAATTCAACCACAAAAACAAAAGCAGCATCAAGACATTACAAAGCAAACCAGTAAAAGCAATAAGCAAAATGGAAAAGATACAACTCTTCAGAACATTACTAATCAACCAGCAAAAAGCTCAACCACTGGTAATCCGAATGGGAAGACTAGGCAGCAGCAAGTGCAGCAACAACAAACGCAAATACGGCAGTTAGTTCAGCAAAAACAGTCTTTACAAAAACAACAAAAACAGCCCCAGCAACAGCAGCAGCAACAACAACATCTACAGCAACAACAACAACAACAGCTGCAGCAGCAACAACAACAGCAGCAGCAGCCAAAACAGAATCAGCAACAGCAGAAGCAGAATCAACAGCAACAGCAGAAACAAAATCAGCCACAGCAGCAAAAGCAAAGTCAGCATCAGCAGAAGCACAGTCAGCAACAGCAACAGAAGCACGGTCAACATCAACAACAGCCACGGCAAAATCAACAGCAGCAACATTTAAAGCAGGGTCAGCAGCTAAAGCAAAATCAACAACAGCAGAAGCAAATACAACAAAAGCAATTACAGCAGAGGCAACCACAACAGAAACAACAGCAGCAGCCGCAGCAACAGCAAAAATATCAGCAACAAAATTTTCACCAGCAACAGCAGCAGCATCAACAACAACAAGGAAGACAGCTGCAGGTTACTCATGAAACCCAAAGTGTTACCAATAATCATAAATTAAATAGTAATGGCTTTGGAGGCTTTACTAGCAAATTTGGCTCTGTTCCTCAAGATATTGCTCATGAGGCACGTTATGCTCAGTACTTGGCAGCTAATGCAAGTACTTTAGCTCGGATGAGTTACAGCACGTATAATGGTACTGTTACAGAACATTCTCATGAACAGTATCAGGGAGGAGATGATGACAAGAAACTTGCCAGCAAGAAGAAAAAGACCAGGAAAGGTAAGAAAGGTCATATTGAAGATATGACTATTGATAGTGTGTTTACTCCAAAGGATGTAGCTGAAGGGGAGCTGGATGAAACTGAACGAGACGTTGAAGCTTTCAAGCGCTTTTGTTACAATAATGTTCCTCGACACTCAGGAGAAAAACCCAAGGTGAACTTCAATGTCAAGGATATCATGATAAAGAAAAGGCCTTGCAATGTAAATCTGTAACGTCGTATTACCATATAAAATTATTTGGAAGAATCCCGTGTTTTGAGTCATCAGTACAGTATGAAAAGTGAAAATAGTATTTTGTTTTTAAATAAGAATGGTTGTGTGAAATGGTATCCACTTTTCCTTAACTGCATACTATTAAAGAATACATTTCGGCTATACAATGGTGCTTCTGTGCACTCCTATATGGTGACATTTATATTTTTAGCATTTGCATGCCAAAATTGCTTTTTTAGAACACAGGTTCTAGATTTTAAATGACTGTGTGATAGCTTATATTTTGTTTGGAGAAACTTGATGATGCTGTTCTAAGAGAAGTTGCAAAAAAATTTATGTTGCTAATTTTTCCCCCCAGAGAGCAGTGTTTCTTAGGCTGCATAAAACTTGTTCCTATGTCGGGGAGAACATAATTCTTGCATCATAGAGAACATATTTTTTCATGTTGTCCAAAAACGTTTCTTATGTTTTTAGAGCATGTTTAATATTGAAGAGAACATGTTTCTTATGTTGCAGAGAGCATGTGCTTTTAAAAATGCATCTCACATCTGGTGCTTTGATATTCCATTTCTGTAAATTTCTCTAAAGCAGGGTGTTGTCTGAAATAGTATATTATTATTTCATCAATCTGATAATGTTTTTCTTTTAGATAGTACTTATAAGTTTTTATCCTCTCACTTGTCATCCACAAATATACTTTATAGTCAGTTAATGTTGACATTTACTTCATTTATTTCTCTCATCCATCAGTCATTTATTGTAGTTTATTCTTTTTGAGTGATTGCTTTGCATATAATCCAGATTTAATCTCTCTATAACATGGAAATCTTTGATGTTAAGGTGTGAGGTTATTAACTGTATCACCTGTCCTTGTACAACTCTTAGTATCAACTTGGTTGGCTGTGAATCTTATAGATGCTGTGCTTGTCAGATTGAAAGAATTCAGTATTATATCACCTAAATGCTGTTGATGGATCAAGACTTGAAAGCCTATTTGTTATATTTCTTAAATCTGTGACTGAAGCTACTCAACTGGTGTGTAATGTTTATCACAGTAAAAAGAAATCACAGGCACCGGTGTAATCCATTGCAGAAATGTAATGTATCTGGAAGATAGTATGATGAATAATTTTGTATGAAGATGTGAATGTATGATGAAGGTAAAAGATTTTTATGAGAAATAGTGCTATTAAACTGTACATTTTGAGGATAGAAAAATTATCAGTAAGTTGTAAGTTGATGTGAGATAGGACATGCATAAGTTTTAAGTTGTGTGAGGATAGGAAGACTGGATCTTGCTCCATGCACTGGCTGCTTATTACTGCATATTGTTGCAGAGCAGCCCTGTTAATAATACTTAGTGTTTAGGATCCGTTTTTATGTAGAAGAGTGTTTAGTCTTCTTGCAAGGCTAATGCCTCTAATAAACGAGTGACTACTTTGACCTTTTTTTATTACCTGGACTGTGCCAGTTGATTTACTGAGGATTGAGTTTTTTGAACCCCAACTTTTATTATCATATAAATTTTCATAATGATCATGGCCAACTAATATTTACTTTTATGTTGGTTAGAGACTTTTCAAAACCTTAATGGAAAGTTAACAGAATTTTGGTATGAGGTTTTGTAATAAAAACTTTTATTATAACAGAGAAATTTTTAATAGGGTAATGCTAACAATATTCCTTTAATGTATAGTATACAGGCATGATTCCTTATTTGTCACCCCTTTTATATGTATATATATTTATGTATCCTTTCTTTCTGTCACTTGTTTGCTGTTACCTGCATTAATAAGGTAGCACTTGGAACAGACAAAGGAATGGCCTTATTCACTTACATCCAACCTCTATCTCTCATGTATGATCCCCTGAAACCAGAGGCCCATATCCTCAACCAGGTCACACACATGTTTCCATAGTTTCTCCTGACCACTCCATTCTCTCAGATTCATTCCCACATGCAGCATGTCGTCCCATGTGTACCACATCACTGCAGTTCGCTCTATCCCTTGCACTGCACCCACCCCTTTGCAGGTTCAGGCCCCAAGCACTCAGAGTCTCTTTCGCTCCATCTTTCCACATCATTTTTGGTATCCTTTCCCATTTTCCTTTGACTTCTGACGTGGATGCTGTCTTCGTCATCCTCACACCCACTCTTTTTGTTGCCAGGTGTCTAAAACATTCTAATTCCTCCAAGTTCTCTCCATTCAAACTCGTGCTCATAAAAAAGCCATCTCTGTCAGCTGCTAAGTCTCAAAACCTTGCTTTTATTCACATTTATTTGCAACTTTCCTTTCACACACTTTCTGAAACTCAGAAATCAACTTCTGCAGTTTCTCATTTGAATGCATCCAAAACTCAGAAATCAACTTCTGCAGTTTCTCAATTGAATCCACCAGTGCTGTTTCATCAACAAACAGTAACTGACTCACCTCCCAGGGCCTCCCATCTCCTGACGGACTGCAACTTTCTCTGAAATCCTCACATTCACCTTCACCACCCCATTCATATACATTAAATAGTTACCCTCTCAATTGCCACTCTCCCATGCAACTTGCTGCTTGTGTGCCCCCACCACTAGCTAGACCAGGCAATACTCGGCAAGCTGCTGCGTCATCTGAGTATTGTGCGGCCATCGGCAACTCAAGGGTGTGCCAGTTTGATAACTGCTTCTTTCTCTACACGTTGAAGCTTTGGAACTCTCTACCTTCTCATGTCTTTCCCAATAAGTATGACCTGGCTCATTTCAAAAGACGTCTTTCACTTTCTCAAAAATTCGTGTTTACTTTCCCTGTCTTTTTTTCTCATTTCTTAATTCTGTCTATTTTTCAATTAGGGCCTGGCCTTGATGTTGACTTTTGTCCGTGACTGGAGCCATCAGCATAAAAAGAAATACCTCTGATTTAAAGATTCTTGTTCTCCTTGCCTTTATACAGTGGCACTATAAAGGCATTTTTCCAATCCTCATGCACCTGAGTTATACTTACTCTGAAGGTCCTAACTTGATAGCTGTCAACACAATCACCCCCTTTCTTGAAATATTCAACTGCAATCCCATTCATTCCTGTTGCTTTGCCACACTTTGTCTTTTGCAAGGAATTCACCACCCCTTCTCTTTTCACCAGACCGTTCGCCATGATTCTTTCACTTTGCATACCTTCGTGTAGGAAATACCCCACATCTACCATTCTATCATCGAACACAATAGAGCTATATTATACAGTATTATACTATATTATATTGTAATGATGCGCAGCATAGGGAAAACTATAAACAAAAGATGCTTGTTCTGCCATTTCATGATAATTTTTTAGATGTTGTTCCTATTGTTAGAAAGCTTTATGTCCAGGTGATTTTCACATGCAACAGCACGGTAAGAAACAATCTTATCCATCATAGTCCAAAGGCTGTGACTGGTAGAGTATATAAAATTCCTTGTGAAGGTTGTGATAGGTTTTATGTTGGCAAGACAGGTAAATAGTTGGTAACATATATTAGCCAATATCAATATAGTCAGGAGCTGCCAACATAATAGTGCCTTATTCCAGCATAAAACCTCACTTGACCACCATATAGATTGGGAAAACACTTTCACCAGTATGAATTCAGACTGTGTTCTGGGATGAAATATGGACTCTTGTCATTCGCAGGCTCCACTGAAAAAACTGATATAATCTTTGGGCATTTTAGATGTGCTACGTTAATGACATGATCTGTGAAACGTTTTAAATGTTATGATGTCAGGTTGATGGAGTAAGTGAGGTAGGACCCTCCGACCCCTGGGTGACCTGAGATTACCTCACTGTGATCCCCCTGTGTGTATATACACTGTTTCTGATATAACTACTTGTCATTTGCTCTGAAGATGTAATATATGAAATATCTCGTAAATTTTCTTTCTTTCTTCCTGTGGCTTCTGGTTTATGTGTTATACACACAGTTTTCATTACCATATATTTTTTTATGATTACCTTAGGACCATTTTCTAAGAAAGAGTTCTACTTTTATTTTTTATGTTGAAGGCTCCAGTCATGGACAAAAGTCCACATCAAGGCCGGGCCCTAATTAAGATATAGAGAGAATTGAGAAAGGGGGAAAAACAGACAGGGAAAGTATTTACAAATTTTTGAGAAAGTGAAAAACATGTCTCTTGAAATGAGCTAGGTCATAATTATTGGGAAAGACATGAGAAGGTAGAGATTTCCAGAGCTTTGACGTGTAGGGAAAGAAGCAGTTATCAAAACGGCACCCCCTTGAGTTGCCGATGGCCACACAATAATCATGTGATGCAGCAGCTTGCCGAGACCTCTTTTTAAAAGCTCCTGCAGCACAAGGCTGCTCTACTTCCAGTTGCAGGGAAATGTGGACTCCTTTGGAGTGAGAAGTTCTTTGATGAGAATGTACTTCAAGTGATACAGACACAGCAAAAATGACTTTACACTTGCAGTTTAAACTCATGCAGATCGAGTTTGGTAAAACTCAACATGTTTATATGTCATACATACTGTGTCATAGAAGGTGATTAAAGAGAGCAGGAGGCTGGAAACTCTCCCCTCCTTGTATTTTTTATTTCTAAAAGTTGGAATGGAAGAAGGAGGAGTGCTCATCCTCCTCAAAGGCTCCAGTTGGGGTGTCTGAATGTGTGTATGTAACTTTGATGAGAAGAAGCGAGGGATAAGTTTCAGGTGAGGGTGGGTCTGTGTCAGGGTTGTGTGATGTCCCCATGGCTTTTTGATTTGTTTATGGGTGGGGTGGTGAAGGAGGTGAACCCCAGGGCCTTGGAGAGACGAGCAGGTATGCAGTCTGTTTCGGGTGTTGGGAGCAGGGATGTGAGTAAGTTGTTAGATTTCTGATGAAACCGCGCTGGCGGCAGTTTCGACTGAGAAATTTCAGAGACTAGCGTGTGAATTTGGGAGAGTGTGTGAAAGGATAAAGTTTAGAGTAAATGTGAATAAAAGCATTGTTATTATATTTAGCAGTGATGAGGAACAGGTTATAAGGAGTGTGGGCTGAAGGGAGAGAACATGGAGGGAGTGGAGTGTTTTAGATACCTGAGAGTGGATATGGCAGTAATGAAAGTTGAAGTGAGCCTTAGGGTTGGTTAAGGAACAAAGGTCCTAGGTGCACTGGGGAATATGTGGAATGAGAGGATACTGTCTTTGAGGGGAAGTTGCATATGTTTGATGGTACAGTAGTCCCGTCGGCGCTGTATGTATGCGAGGCGAGGGCCTTTGGCAAAAATGTAGAGGAAGGTGGATGTGTTGGACATGAAATGTCTAAAGACAGTATGTGGTGTGAGGGTTGATCGAGTAAGAAATAATAGGGTAAGAGGGAGGTGTGATAGTCAGAATACTAAGGAGGATGTACGGTAATGGTTTGGACATATGGAGAGGATGAGTGAGGAAGGGATGACTAAGTGCATATACGCCAGAAGTGGAAGGAAAGAGGAAGAGGTGGAGACCAAAGTGGAGGTAGAAGGATGAAGTGAAAGATGCGTCGAAGGCTCAGACCCTGAACGTGAAAAAGGGTGCGAGGTGTGCAAGGGTTAGAGCGAATTGGAACAATCTGGTACACAGGGGATAAAGCGCTATCTTTAGGCTGAACCAGGGTATATAAAACGGTCGGGGGAGACCATGGAAAGGTCATTGGGGTCTGGCTATTGTCAGTATATTGTACCTGACAAGTAGTGTGTGCATGTGAGCGAGCGAGGCCATTTCTTTGTTCTTGCGCTATCTCGCTGACGCGGGAAATAGCGAACAAGCGTGGAAATTTATATATATATATATATGTATATATATATATATATATATATATATATGGGGGAGGTTAGGAATTAAGGAAAAGCTATTTGCAAGTGGAGGGCTATTTGTCCAGTCTTTTTATTTCGGATACTTCGAGAGGGACAAAAAAAAAAAAAAAGCTTCCATAGAATTAACGTTACCAGCAGTCATGGGGAAACAAGGATGAAAACAAACATGGTGGTTCATTTTCTTATAAAGTCATTCGGTTTATTGATTGATACCAAATTAAGTCTCGCGTGTTTCTTAAACATTTCTTTCTAAAGGGAGCAATCAGGCTGGGTTTACATTATCGAGACCCAACACACTAAAGTCCATGGAAGTATTCCATTTATTAATATATAATAAAAATCAGTTCAGTGTGTAATTTCATCCATGTCAAATCAATTAGAATTTCATACATCATTGAACATTGGATTGCCATGTTGATTAATGGCAACAGTATCGAAACCCTGCTTAGTGTGTCGCGGTGCCCACCAGAACAAATATGTTATATATCGTGGTGTTCACGAGAACATATGTGTCATTTCTCGTGAAAAAAATAAATCATCGTATGCTTCGGTGTACGAGAGAAGCTAAAGGTAACGATCCCCATTATAAGCTGCAGCGATGCTTCGTCTACCAGTAGGTCTACCGGAGGTGATGAGAAGGAGGGAGCCCGGGACACGGCCCTCACTGCCTCCTCTCATGTCTCGTTGACGCTCACGGCCTCACCTTCGTCTACTTGCCGAGGCCGGAGTGGGCGTAGGGCTGGTCGTCGTTATTGTACCCGAACATGAGTCGTCGCATGTGGCCCTGGTTGGGCGGGTCCTGAGCTCCGCGGCTTCCCTGCTTCACCTGCAGTTTCGCTGAAAACAGAAAACGGGTGTTACTCTGGTGTAACGAACATGTCTCCGATTATATATACAAGCCGAAGTTAGTTCTTTATTAGACCAGGCAATTCCTGGTGACGAAGGTAACTTTAGTTAGCGGAAGGAAGCGTGGTGTGGTTACTCGAGGCTGGAGCGTTACTTTGTGGTACAGCCACTAGGACACCACTAGCACCGATGTGATGCGTCACACTGTGGTACAGCCACTAGTACACCACTACCGCAGGCGTGGTGCCCACCTAGAGTGTACAGAGCTGACCTACTTTCCCCAGTGCTCCGCCAGGATAGATCCAACTAAGCTCATCCACAGTGGGTGGGGAGTCAGGCTGTTATACTTACCCCCATGCTTAGCCAGGAGAGCCAGGAAGTCTGCTGCATCCAGGGGTCCTCCCTGCTCCTGACTGAGCGCTGCCACCTCCTCCACGCTGTCCAGGTTAGTGCGCAACTCGTTGAAAAACTTGCGCATGTTGGAGAGCACCCCTGCAAGACCAGAACATTATTATCCTGCATGGTGAAGGCCACATCTCTGTCCACTGAGGACATTCCTATACATTTATTTATTCATGGTCTTATGTATTATTATACATCGACTGGAATATATATCTATTCGTAAAACACACAAAAACACATAAAGAATGAACAATCATGATAGTACACGAAGCAAATAAATAGGCATTTTTCAGGGATGGTTAAGTATTGATAACGGGGAATTTCAATGACAAAGAGACAGACTGGGGGAATCTGAATTCTCATGGTGACAGGGAGTCATAGAAAAACAAGTTTTAGAGTATATACAGAATAGTTTCCATTAGTAACATGACAGATACTAGTTCATCCTCTCCATGGGAGTGGTCGATAAATGGGTACCTGGCTTAGGTAGGTGTGTGTGTATAGATATACACACACACACACACACACACATACGAAGCTGTAAAGACATCGTATATATTTAAAAGGTTAAGAGAGAAAGAGCAAAGCGAGTGTTAATTTTTTCCCAGGACGACGAAAATGTAACACGTAACACATAGAAAACGGAGGTACAGCAAAGACCACACGCTCAGCCACTTCATAAATTACCATCGTTGTCCGACAAAGAATAACACAATGGGCATACTGAAGGGGGGATGCGCCTGTTCAAGGTCGAAGCTTGATGGGAAAATCGAAGTCTGTCCTTTTTCAATGTAATTAAGACGGCATTGAGGTCAAGGTGAGACCGGTAAAGTTGTTTGTAAATGGCAATGTGGTGACGAGAGCACAAAGATGGAAAGTTTGTGAAAGTAGAGTGTTTTGGGACGAAGGAGTGTGTGCAGATGGTCGGCTATTTGGACGTGGTAGAGTTTGCCTCGGGGTATTGGACTGTTTGAAAGCGGCAGAGTGTGTGGGAGTTGTTATGTTTGGAAGTGGTAGAGGCTAGAGTGTCTACGGATGGAAGAGTGTGGTGGAGGGAAGTATAACCGCCCGCCCCTGCTTCGTATTCCTAACCTCTTTTTTATTATACACCATCTCTCTTTTGGAGACTAAAACATCTTAAGGTGTTTCCAGGAATCCCTTTTACATTACAACTACTAACTTCTTCAGACGGCCCGCTGCTGGCCTTGAGCCTAGCTTGGATCATTTTTCGTGTAAAGGAAAAAAAAAAAGCCATCTTTACTAAACATCTTCATTAACATGTATTTTCACTACACCCTCTTCTTTACCATAACACATCTTCACTACATCCTTTTCATCCCTACATCCCTTTGTTCACAAACTCATTCTCAAGTCTACTGTTCAAGGAATTTCTCCGAGAGAAGAAGGATGAAGGGAAGGATGTGAGGGAAGAGGTTTGAAGCCCATATGTTTCCCATTCATAATAGTTTGGATCAAATTATCAGCCAGGCTGCTCGCATTCCTGACGGTGAAAACCACTCCTTCAGCACTCTGGATCTGTTGCTTTCATCTCTAATTCCTTCAGGAAGTTTCACAATCTCACTTCCAGTTGGTTCGTCTGGTCACACTCTTGTCAAATACTTCCTTTCTAACCGCACGTCCTCCTTGGGATACCCTCTGTATGCATCAATATTCACAGGGTTGGAGGAGGAAAAGGCAGGTCACCGCCACACCATAACTTTAATAACAGTAAGAGGAACTGCTCAGATTGGATACCGCGCGCAGTCCTCCTGCCACCATTGACCAAACGTGGGACCAATACAACAAATGTCCTAGGAGACTGAACCCTATTTATTTCTGGGTTGCTAGTGTCTTGTGGTAAAACTCCTTTCCTTGTAAATCAACTGTCGTCTTTCTTTACCCATCCTTCCAGCTCTTAACGAAACCCTTGCCATTTCTGGAAGTGCCTGTCGATCGATGGCTTCTCGAAAACCAGTATAGGGTTTAAGCGCCCTGAGCAGTATGCATGCATGGTACGTCACTGGATACATCTGTAAAGCATTAGATGCCAGGAAAATCTGTTCCTGCTATGCTCCTGGATCTTTCAAAATCATTTGATATCATTACTTATAACGGTTTCCTTGTGAGGTTGGGCGCGCGCACACACACACACAAAGGAACAATTAGGAGGGTACATGAAACAGTTTTAAAGGGAGAGAATGTGGGAATTTGACAGTCAATGGAGACACAAGATTTTTTTAATGTATACGAAAAAATTTACTATACCAGGAGGTCAATGAGCATAATAGCATCAGAGGGACTGATACATCATCCTAGATCCTGCATACTAACATGGGTAATGAGAATATTATATATATGATTCACCGGTATGGATAAGATTTCGCTGAAGGAAAGTGAAGTACCAAGAAATGGAAGAAGAGGGTGAATGTCATGCCCATCTTTAAGAAAAGAGACCAGAAAATTACGCTGGACTTAAGACCAATCTTTCTGACGATATTAGTCTGTAAAACACTGATGATGATCACAAAGCAGATGGACGATTACTTGCATAGGAGAAACAAGTTAAGCAAGAGACATGAGTTCTGAGGTCGAGTAACAAACCTTTATCATAAACCTCTACGAGAGAGTGAGCTCCATTTTTGACAAGAAGGATCGTGTATATCTGGATTGCCAGAAAGCATTTGACACTGCCACATGGAAGGTTGGTAAACAAATTGGATCTACAGGCAGGAATAAAGGGTAAAGTTCTTCAATGCATAGAAAACCGACTCAGTGAATGGGAAAAAAGAAACACTTGTCAGAGGAGCCTTTTCGAAATGAGCTGAGGTCACCAATGGCGCGCTGCAGGGCCCGGTCCTAGGACCACTGCTCTTCTTGATATACAAAAATGACTTGCCAGAGGTACTTGACTCCTACCATGCTTAAAGAAGAGAGCGTCTAGAGGAGAGCAACAAAGATGGTACCAGAATTAAGAGAGATAAAATACATTGAGAGGTTAGAGAACATTAATCTGCCAACTATGGGAGAGAAAAGAGTAAAGGTTAACTTGACTTTTAAACCAATGTGATGGTGAGAAAGTAAACAGGTCTTCGAAAGATGCAAAGATACAACATCCAGAGACCATGACATGAAATTATGCGAGAAAATTGTTAAAAAGATGTTAAGAAGCACTTTTATAAGTATCAGAGTTGTGAATAAGTGGAAGAGTGACGAACCTGTGAAAGATGAAAGAGTACAAGTTTGAAATGTATGATAGAAAAAGGTTCAAGATATTGGGCCCCAGTGTGCATCTCCTTCAAATTGGTAATCACACACACTTTCATAGTGTGTGCACTGTTGTGAGGTTGATATACAGATGTGCAGGCGGGTGAACTGTAATCCTGCTGTACTTGTGAGGCTCTAAACTTTTCTCTGGGAGGTGTGAATTTTTGTGTGGGAGTGTGTACTGCTTTAAACTAATGTTGTGCAGTTTTACATGCACGAGTACTCTGCCCTTTGAGAAGATGTATTACACTGTGTTGAAATAGGTGTGGGCGTGTGTGAGGGCGAGTGCCGTCTACAGTGCCCAACCAGGTAGCTAGGACCACTATATAGCTACTTTCACTAACCTACACTAAAATACGGGACGTACGTAGACGACCTCTTACCGAGGCCCATCGTCGGGATCTTTCCATCGGTGCGCTTGGCAACGGGTAGGTCGCGTGGGGCTTGGAGGCGAAGCTGGGGACGTTGGTGCTCACTCAAGGCGTCATGGGAGGATGGCTGGGCGGCAGAGGTGCCGGATCCGCCTCCATGTAGTATCCACAGCCAGTACAATGTCTGTAGATTGTCGTCGTCGAAGGCGACCAAGGGCGACTGCATCGTCAGGGTCCCGGCGCCTCTGTTGAGTTCAGCGTTGTCTGGCGTACGAAAAAAGAACATACAAATAATTCAATATTTCCCACTTAGGTTAAGTCTTTTGTATGAATCTTCAAAGCTTTTACAGTCTAACGATTCATTAATGAAAGTAGGATATGCTAAAAAGGCAAAAGACTTGAAAGCAGTTGAAAATGAAGAAAGGAATGATTATGGAGAATCTTTAGGCGGGCGATGTGGTGCTGGGTGTAGTGCATCAGCTGTGCTGTACTACTGTGGCGCTATCATATGACTGTTATGATGAAAAGAGATTGTCATTGCTCGTATTTAAACAAGAAAACCATAAGTCACATTAAGCAGCGTTTCCCTACACCGTATTTAACTTAGGAAACAATTAATGCCCTTTAAATAGTTTTGGATATTTGCTCTCGATGAACCCCATATTTTCCCCAAAACGTTCATGCCTTTTTTTTTTGTCGAATTGTTTGATTTTAGAGTACCAACAATGGTTGTCAGACACTTCACCCCAAACGGAAGTCATTCCTCTGTACAGAAACTGCACTCACTGAAACACTGAGAAATTACCTGTAACAATACCTTATCACTAATCTCAACGCTTACCACATAAAACAAGGGATAGCTGAAGGATCCACCATTAACAGGCACTGATCTGGTACCGCAACATCTGCCGTAAACAGTCAAATTCATGAATAAGTGAATGACACAGTTCTGGTGCGTCATTCACTAAGAACAATAATGGCTGGAGCAATATCCATCACGGGGAGGCGTGAGGCACGCGGTTCGTCGAGCACTGATTACTAATAATGCGAGGGGCTCGTGGCTGATGCAAGACCCAACACGAACATAACAGGCTCCAGCAGCTCATACAGACACTACCACGATAAAGATGAAATCACAGAGGTAGTAAAGTATTTACTATGATGATTCAGAGGGACAGGGACTAGTGTCAACAAAAAAAGTATTGCTTAACTTGTGCATTACATATTGAATCTCAGGACGAAGCGTTATGATATTATAACATATATTCTCCTTGGCGTCGTAATGTTTTGTTTCGCCTGCTCTCCTAACTTGGCAAATATTACTACCAAGATAGGAAAGTGTCGATCGTTATCGAAATAAAGGAACTTCTGTGAATGGAGTACCAGATACGTCTATACTCTGTCGTCTGATATGTGTTGTACCAGATACGTCTATATTACTGTCGTCTGATATGTGTTATGTTGAAAACTTTATTGTGTTTGTTAGCAAAATATGCATGAACATTTCTTTAAAAAAAGAAATGTATGAATATATTACTAAAAGAATAATCGGAAAATATGGCAGCTCAAAAACATAAATTTCAGAGCCAAATCAAAGCAGTTTCACTCCGGCAAAATATTATATTTCATTCATTACCAGAACGTAATACACGGTATCCACTGATTATTCACTCGTGCTTCATTCATGGTGTTGGATCTGGTGGTGGAGTACCTGACCAAGACGCTACGTTGAACAACATATGGACAAAACATGAAAACATTATTGGAACCATTGTCTAAGTTAAGTCACCCTTCTTACCAATCAGCGTCCATGTGAACTGTTACCCATCTAAGCTGTAACCCATTTCCGACTTGTGTCACTAAGGTCACCCACCGTCCTCGTTTATGAGGTAAGAGCGCTTCATATGCCCCATTTTCTTTCCTCGTTTAACCCATTTGATGTTTATATTAACGATGGCGTTCAGTGAGGCTGGAGGGGCCGCTAGGTTTCTTAAGTTTGTTTATGTTGTATATTGTATTAGGCTTATGGCTGAGGTTATAAGCTTGAGATCGCTGCGGATGTGATGGCGAACGCTTCTTGACAGGAAGGAGCGAATTAGCATATAAATCGCCACTTGTGTTGCTCGCTTTGGTATTCGAGGTACATTCTCAGAGGAAATATGGTTTATATATGCATTTTTTTTTTCATTGTGGGAAGATTATCAAGTCATCTTAAATTTCCCTCGAAGGAATTTTGTTTTTTTAGTCCATCTTGACGCTCTTATTGGTGTGCTGTTACTGCTGCTGCTGCTATAGCAGCCTACACCACTACCAATGCCTCTAGCTACCCACTAATGCCACTACCAAACGTCCTCGCCAATAACGCCACTGGACCACTTCCATCACCATTACCAGAGCCTTCACTACCGCTACTGCCACTGCTGACCAACAACGACGTCATCACTACTATGTAGATGCTGCCGTCACGACTCCTCTGCCACCACAAACAACAAACGCTGCCAACGACCCTACGCCACAGGGTAGCAGCTCACAACAGCCGGCCTTACCAAATATCATTATAAACGCCTCGGTGTCAGGTTGCCGCGTTACAGACACATTCGCTGCCCCCTTCCATCAACCTGAGCAATGTTGTTATTCCGCGTGTCACACGTGTTAACTGGTGTCATTCACGCCCGCCCCTCCACACTCTAAACCCTTGATCACTTTACATAACAGTCGTCACCTCAGGTGACCCCCGCGTCTGCCATTTCTGGCTGGCTTGAGAAAGGTCGGAAGGAAGGGAGGGAGGACGGTTTTGTACTCCCTGAGAGAGGTCATGGAGGACGGCTTCGTCTGCCACCCTCACCCCAGCTAGCCACGGGTTCCTCCTAATCTCCACCTCACGGGTATCTTATCCCTCCCCATCCTTCACCCTCAAATACTCTCCCCTCTTATCTGCTCCCATCTCCCTTGCGTATATTCAAAAGGCTACTTATCCAATTATCTTCTAACATTTTGTGAATTTTAAATTGGTTTTAAGTCTACGAATTAACTGCCGTCGACCGTTTCAAATACTTCCACAAACCTGAACAAATAATCTTCCCATTGATTTTATGTACAAGCGCAAATTTATCAAGTGCGTGATCAAGCAACGATTTGACCCATCATTAACGAATGAAGTCTGCCCTCTTTGTTCCTCCCTGGATGAATATTGCAAATAAATACTTTATCAAGTGGAATTAACAATACCAGAAGATAAAGTTTTCAGTAACGATTATTCAAGGCAGCGTAATGTCGACGCAGATGTCTTTCTATAGAAATCAAATTGATAAAAAGACACTCAATAATACTTATAATAGTATAGACCCCTCCTGTTTTTTTATATAGCATATATAAAATTCAATACCCTCCGGTTCTCCATTCAATATAGTTTTATATAGTTTATATAAAACTTGTGGTTTTGCTTATAGTTTGTATAGAACTTAAAACCCTCCGGTTTTCTGTATTTATATAGAATTTGATACACCCTCCGTGTCCCTCTATATAGAATTTAATTACATAGCTCCGTGTTCCGAGAATCACCGCTGTAATTATGTTAACAGGGACGTAATATTAATGATAACTAACATGCTTCTATGAATGTTATAGTCACGTACGCTAAACATAACTCTATGAATACGAACAAGACAAATATAGAACTTAACATATCTATAACACGGTGAACACATACTGAACGCTTACATAATACTGAACAGAACATGAACTGTGCTTCAAGACGTGCATACAATACTTGGACACATCTATCAATACATAGAACGCGTCCTAACACGCATATGCAAATGAATAGTTCTGTTACACACAGAACATTTACTAATAGGCACGTGACGTTGAACGGATCTATAACACAATGAACATGCGCATGACAACAAACGGTTCTCTATCAGGAACCGTTCACAAAATACTGTGAACGCGTAAATAAGCCTCCAAACGCGTTCATAATCCTCTGAATACGTACATGTACGTCCAAACACGTACACAAGTCTCTGAACACTTACATCGCTATGTTTACAGAAGAACATGCACACATCATCGATGGTACAAAGTAATGAACACGTAGGTCATGCTATGGACGCGTAGATAAAGCACTGTAACGTACACATATCACTGAATATGTATGAAACATTTTGAACAAGTACGGAGCACTTTGAATACGCAATGTACACGTATTACTGGACTGTGATCAATAACATTGCGAACAAATGCTTGTCGATTTCACATCACGTGTATATCCTCAAACTAATACACAGCACTGAGTATGAACACAAAGCTGAACACGTACATAATGTTGAAGTTCATGATATTTTGAACCCTGTGATGAACATAAACAAGCACAAATCACTGAACATGCACATAACACTGAACATATAACTGAACATGTATGTAAGTATGAACACATTAACACCAAGACACGTTCATAACTCCAAGAACACACCTATAACACTAAACATCATAATACTATGAACACGTTCATAACACCAACAACAAGCATGCGACAGTAAACACAAAATAACACCGTAAACACGTCCTTAACACTGAACAAGTTCATAACACCAAAAATAACGTACCAAACAGTGAACATGTGCGTATAACTCGATGAACACGTACACAATACCACACATACACACACCGTAAGACAAAAGTGTTTCCATGTGAAGGGTTGTAAAAGTTTTTTTAAATGATCCTGAGATTTGTTTACAACTGAAGAACTGTAAATGCCAGGGTGCGTTGAACGATGCCAGGATGCGTCGAGCAGTGGAAAGGGTGCATTGAGGAAGTACATTGGTATGTCGAGTGATGTGACAGGGTAATGAGTAAGGCGAAGGCGTGATGAGTAATATCCAGTTGCTCTTGAGAAGTAGAAGAGTGTGGTGAGTAAATACGAGGATGCAGTGAGTAATATCCGGGTGCGTTTGCTTAAAGATCATCCAGCGATGAGCGATACAAGGGTACGTGAAGTAATACAAAAGTGCAACGAGTGATTCCTGAGTGCACTGGGAAATACAAAAGCGTATTGACCGATCCCCACATGCGGTGTGTTACTAGAAAATGTTATTTGGTGTAAGTGTGACGTGCGTCACGTAACGATTAACTCTGCGTTATGTTGAAAAGGGTGTGTGTTTGGTACAACACTTGGGCCTACGACCGCCTGCTTAAAGCAGGAGTGCGTTGAGTGTTACGCCGTTATACCAGAATGCGTTGAGTATTATTCTGTGATTCAAGAACACAGTGTGAATGTTACGTTTTGAAGAAGAGTGTGTTTTAGAGTGTGGACAGAATCCGAACGCATCCAGCACAGCGTCCAGTGATACCTGGTAGATTGCGTTGGAAAATAACACACTTCGTTATGAGGGGAGGAGGGAGTTCTGTCACTGAGAAAAAGAAAGCAATATCCAGCTCACTAACGTACCTGAAAGAAGTGGCAGAGAAAGAACAGCATTAATGAGAAGCGGCAGCAGGAAGAGAAGCGAGGGGATGGCGGCGACCATAGCCAGCAAGACGATCTCAGCTCCCTCTGGCCCAGGAGGGTCCGGTGTGTCTTCTTTGTCTGTTGAGGACTTCGGGGGATTTTCTAAACCCAGCGGGTCTTCCTCCTACGTCAGGCGAGCTAGTAGTTTCCGATGTTATCCTGGGTTTATCAATATGGATGGAGAGCGTATACGTGGTGGGCGGCTTAAGCGGCGAGTTCGGGTTCCTCTCCTACTGGCGGGTGGCGGACGTCTGAGTTGCCCGGACGGCAGACACCTTTATATACCTCCCGCCTCCGAGATCCTGCTTGTCCTCCATCCCAACGTGGGAGGACTTCACCAAAACGTTTGATCTCATGCTTTAAGAAAATGTCTACCATTTCATTTCTGTTGGCTTAAAAGTGGGGACATCGGGAGATCATCAAATGCACATCGCTTGTTACATATTTACAGTTAACATAATGGACAGTGTGAAAGTAGATAGTCTTTTTACGATTCCTTTTCGTTTTTCAATTCCTGCCGACATTTTCCAGGCTGGCCACAGCTGTCGATTGACGTCAGCAACCAAGACGTTTATGATTGGCAGAGACGGCCGTGGGCGGAGGTGGGTAGGTCAACGCAAGTTTCGGAGAAGCGACAAAACGTTGTGGCCAAATCTATTGTCTTTTGATAATGTCCGTGTGAGTCCTACCACCCCGGCGTAGGCGGATGGCGCAAGTAAAAATCTGACAAAAAGCCAAACAACAGAGTCATAAGTCATTAGTTTCTCCTGAGATGGTGAGGTGAATGAGGGGAGCTATATGGCATATGTGATGGTCAGGGTTTCTTTTTCTTGTCAAAATCTGATCCTGGTAAGGGTTTTAAGGGCATTTCGTTTATGTCCTTTGTTTTCATGTTTGTGGTGTGGGGAGTGAATGTCATATGTGTGCCGTACGTAGTACCTTGACTTGTAAGGATGCAGTTTTCTTGTGTGAGGGTGGTTGACCAGCCAGGGGTGACGGGTTAAGAGGGTGATGGTGGACTTTTTGATGGGAGACAGGACATTGTGTTTTGAGTACGTCGGTGTTCTAATTGTGTGTTGTAGTGTTGTATGTTTCCTGTTGTTTTTTATGGTGTTCTGGCGCTGTGATGAGTTTTCGAGGTTTTCAAATGAGAGAACCTTCACACTGTGGTAATGGAAGGTCATGCAGGAAGAGAGTGAAGAGGGTTGGAGTTGGAGAAAGGAGTGCTTCCTGAAAAAGAAAAAGAATACACTGTAGATTTAGGGAATCTGGATCCTGGATTGGTGACCAGCTACAGGGTTGGCTAATTTTCCTTCGTCAGTCTTGTGCAAGGTCGTGTCAAGTCCCTCATCTGAGTATGTATTGAAGGATGGTGTTAAATAAGATCTAATAGTACTGTGCGGGTGGAGGATCTCGTTTGGTTGAAATTATCCAAGATGTGTCTTTGAGAACTGTGTGCAGATTCATTGTAAAGTGATTGGGTTTAAAACTGTGGTGTATGGGTAAGAGTGGGATATTTTGGTTGATTGTTTTGTGGATGATTTTGTCAAGGGTATTGGATACTGATGACAGCAGTGGAGGAAGGGGAGTTGGATGGTTTGGAGTGTTTCAATTTGAGTACTATGTTAGCAAGTTTCCAGATGTTTGCGGATTTGTTGTGTGGCCAAAAGTGGTTGAGGATATACCCATACGTTATCGGAGCGCATATAGCCCGAAGTGTTTTATGTGGAAGTTTGATATATTACCAGGGGAATTTTCTTAAGGTTTTAGTTGAGTTGTGAATGTCAGTTGGAATGAAGGGTGGGTAAACATACGTTATCCCCACGGCATAGTTGAAGAAAAGAACTCTGACGTTTTATGGTATGGTTGGATACTCTAGGATGTTCATTGTTGACTTTGCCACTATTGCAGCTCCGTGTATCCTGGGTGTCGTAGAAGGCGATTAAGAGGGCTTAATTAGGCTTGAAGTTATTATAAAAGTGGATTTAAACATCTCAAGTTTGGTATGACATTTCGAGCCACTTTCATCATAAGCAAACTACAACTGTACGATACAGTTCATATGATGATCTTTTCACAGACTGCGTGAAGTTTCGAGTGAATTTATGATACATTTGGAAAAATACTTGAAAATTTGTTAAGTATGACCGCAAATTCATTTCATCCATGGGTTACGACTGTTTATGTTATCTTCACTAACGATAGGGGAGAGAATATAACGGTACATTAATCGCAGTGACAAAAGATGATTACTTTGGGAATGCTGCTATCAAATCGTCGTTTATACCTCAGCTGACCGCGATAAACTTTGAGACTTTGAAAATTGTATTCTGAAGGCTAAGTGGGAGTGAACAAAATAGTATCAAGTATGTGTATAAAAAGGGTATTAGAGCCTGTGTCGTGACGGGGTGTACGGGTGAGAGGTAAAATGCTCTCTATACCATCGTCTACATCGAAGCTCTATCCTCGCCAGCTTCCAGCAGCCCCAGTGATGCAATTGGTCGTAATTCAATCTTCCTCCACTACTGGATAATCTCGTTTGTATAATATATCAACTTTCGTCTCTCCTTTCTTTTTCATAGTCTCTCTCTCTCTCTCTCTCTCTCTCTCTCTCTCTCTCTCTCTCTCTCTCTCT
>JAYMFT010272563.1:0-10605 GCA_038088735.1 Panulirus argus
GATATATATATATATATATATATATATATATATATATATATATATATATATATATATGACCCTTTTCTTCTTAAAGCCTTTCATATCTTGTGCATGGTCATGTCCAAGGTGACCCACTTCACAGGGGTGAAAGGTCACAACCAGACTGAGTCAAGATATAATACTGTGTACTTATATACAAGTGGAACATTTTCTCATCACGGTCGTTCATAATAGAGATCATCTACCAAGGGCAGAGCAAGGCCACTTCTTCATAACTTCGTCAGTTCCACTCACGACATTTCCTTATGTGTACGTCTGCCAACCTTGATCTGTCCTTAGCTCCTCAGTTCCTCTGTCATCGGGAACATAAATGTCCTCGTCGATGTTCATGTTCTCTATCTCCTCCCGTTCAGGTGCATCTACGTGGTTCCTTGGAGGTGATGGTGCCCCCCCCCCTCCCAACAGTCTCTTTGTCGACCAAACTCTCGGTCTCTTGCCGCGCCCTAAATTTACTGCGCATATATGGAGGCGGTCAGCATCTGTGGCATCGCAGTACATTAGTGACCCACTCCTGCCTAACCTCCTGCCGTCTCTTCTCCCATCCCTTTCTCCACAACCAGGCAGTAACGGCACACATAATACACGTTCATCAACCTCGGGATCAGAGATCCTCCTACAGCAGGCCTGGGCAACACACACCTTGTCCGTCCCGTCATAACTGCATCAAGTGATGGTATCCAGCCAGACTGTGCGTCAGCGTCTAGCCGCCATTTCCAATCTCCTTTCTTTCCTGTACTTGCTCTCATTCATCTTGGAGACTCGACCTGGAACCCCTAAGGCACTGGAAAATTTGACCTGAAGGCCGCTTTAAGCATCTGGAACAATTCCCCTACTCTTGCAAAGGCAGGTAAGATGGCGACCAACTCAGACTGCGTGGAGAATGTTCGGGGTCGCTTCACGTTCCAACGCTCAAGAACCAGTGTGATAGTCTACTGCCACACAGTTAACACAGCAGCTGCTGCCTCGCCTTTCCTGTTCAATCATCCACACAGATCCATCAGGGGGATAATTGGATGGTGTCATGATGATCATTCAAAGTGTGTACGTAATCACTCTCCAGATCAGTAGGGTTCGTATGGTTCGTCCGTCCAACCCGCTACATAATTCATTCTGGCTGGGTAGTCTTCACCCACTCTGGGTGCTCTCTATACATCTGCAAGTGCCCCCCAGACGCCTCGCTGGTTCAAATCTCTTATGATGACGGCCACGAGATCAGTCCATTTTCCTATAAACCTTTAAGATCTTGTAACGCTGATTCCAGCCTGCAACGGATATA
This sequence comes from Panulirus argus, assembly GCA_038088735.1. Classification (NCBI taxonomy): domain Eukaryota; kingdom Metazoa; phylum Arthropoda; class Malacostraca; order Decapoda; family Palinuridae; genus Panulirus; species Panulirus argus. The sequence goes on from JAYMFT010272563.1 coordinate 1,319, forward strand.
GAGGAGACTCTCTCTCTCTCTCTCTTCCCAACTCGGGAAGTCCAGTCTCCGCCCTGGTTCAATGATCGTATCTTTCGACATCTGATTTTGGGTAGTTACCCCTGCAATGCTAGACGCGCCAAGAATAATGCTCTTCATTTTCACACATCTCAAGCTTGCTTAGTGTGTGTGTGTGTGTGTGTGTGATCTGTGCGGTCAGGGCCAGAGGTGGGCTACCCTATCTCGGGTCTGATCGGGACAAGAAAAAGTCTGCGTTCATCACTGAAATTTCAATTGCCTAAAATCTCATTAATGAAAGACATCTATACAAGAACCAGAAGTAATAGGCGGTGGTTATTTCACCAACTGGGCGGCATTGGAGTCGAAAACTACTTTACTAACTACTCGACATATGCGGATCACACACAACACTGCGAACAGCCAGCACCAACGGGTCAAACGTTATTTCGCCGAATACTCGGCATCTGAGGTTCAAATATTATTTTTCCGACCATCCCGTATGTGCCGGTAGTTAGTTCGCAACCATACATGTCGCAACCTTCCCAGAGAGGTTCGCTATACCGCCGGACGGAGTATGGACGTGACATGATCTAGTACAGGATGACGTAATGCGCAAAAATGCGTGCGTGAGACTTGCAGCGACTGCCTTAGCGAGGTACAACCCGCCGGACTTCTCGCCAGGTACGTAATGTTCTCAACTGAGCTTAAATATCTGCGTAACACTTTACTTCGAGTCTGACTGTCCGTTTGTAAGTGCACCTGACACGTGAAAACTATAATCCCCATGGCAACAGGTAACCATCCTGCTACGGATTACAGCACCAGAGTACACACTCGTTACACTCAGGCGAGCGTTGGACTACATCACCGTAACGCATATATCAGATATAACATGTCCAGTGCATCACTGCTGCACAATACAATCATGACACGTCCAGCTGATGTTTGAGACAGAACAAGGTGGCCGACCTTTCTGTCCATTGTAACGCGACATCCCTTCTCGTACATCACAATTAGTTCAGATGAGAACAATGGGCATTTCCCTGTCCCGGATATTTTACTACTTTACTTTGTAATTCCCTCGTGGGGGAAGCCAGCTCTCTGGTCAACTCTCATGGTGAAGTGATGGTGGTCCTTCAGTTTATTTCTCGACATGGGAGATACTACACCATTGCGAGTATGGCCGGCGACCATGCAACTTATGCAACACATAATGCAACAAGACGGAGACATGGGCTCTGGGCTCTACCATCTGCTGGTATGGCAGACCTAACCATTTCTCCGGCACGTTGGTCAAAACCAGTCGGCACCAGAGGGGGCAAAAAACTGGGAAGAGGGCAGAGTTCACCCGACCAACCAAGTTTCGTAAAGGAACACCGAAAGTGACAGAGAGAGAGAGAGAGAGAGAGAGAGAGAGAGAGAGAGAGAGAGAGAGGCACGTGTGTCACAGACTGTACCGTCCCTACGTTTTTCGTCAACTGACAGCGCAGCACATCACGTACAGTCACGATGGTTATACGTGATGCAGTCTACACCTACATCGGCAACGTACTGCTTCTTCAAGTCTTACAGCTGCCGCTTCGTTATAGGCCTCACGTGGGCCACCCTCGGAGGTTACCAGGACAACTGAGACGATACTAACGCTTTTCAGTGCGGAACTGATTCTCGAAGTGGCACTAACTTAATCTCAATCTCAGTTAATCGGGTGTTCATTTTATTTTCAGTCCATCAGGTGCACTGTGGTGGTTTGTTGGTAGTGGACAGTAGAGGCCACAATGATGAAGATGTTAACAGCTGAATGTCCAAGGGAACATCAAAGATGATGTCAGTATGTAGAAAATTCTGCCGTACTTTACGAGGGAAGGCTGGGGAAAGGCCGTAGATGCCGCGGCAACAGGGCACAGGAACGTGCTGGCTATGTTAGCTCTGTAGAGAAATGACGTGGGAGGAAAGAGAGACTGGCTGTAATGGACTGGTTCAATCTCGGCTGTGATGGGGTTACGAAACTACCAAGCACCAGGGATTATGGTCTCACCCGACATGCCGGAGAAATGTTGAGGTCTGCCATACCACCAGCTGGTAGGGTCTATGTCTTCGCTTGTTGGATTACGTGTTGCGTAAGTTGCGCGGTCGCCGGCCACACTCGTATTGGTGTAGAACCACGTTCTCCATGCCATCGACACTGGTGTCAAGAAAATTAACTGAAGGATCACTATCACTTCACCTTGCGAACTGCCCAGAGTGCTGGCTTCCCCCCCTGAGGAAGTTATATAGCACGGCAGTAAAGTATCCGGGACAGGATACTGTTCGCACCTGAACTGATTACGAAATTCGACCAGGGACGCCTTGTTTAATGTATTGTTACAAATATCTGCTGGACATATAGTGATTATACTGTGCTGTATTGGTAATTTATCCCTGAGCTTTTGTAATGCATGCGAGAGACTCCTGTGATGTCGACAACACCGCACAAACTGCCCCCGGCCGGTACAGATGTGAATTACGAATCTCTATCTCTCTGGAACGAGTGAAGACGTCCATAGAGAAGGGGCAATGAGTTTGAAGCGCTTGCAAGTCCTCGCTGACTACAGGAATTCCACTTCGTGCTGAAGATAACATTACATTTAACAGAAAACTATATATGGATAAGGGACCACAGCCCTCGTGACGTCAGAAGCGGTAATAGTATCTGAGCGAAAGCAAGCGCTGTTTCCCGCACAGTGAAACAGGTTCGTTGGATCATTTCCCGTCAATGAACCAATACAATGAAGCAACCACCATCTCTGAGAGTTGGACGCCAGTAACCCTTGAATAAATTTTTCTCCGAAAATGCCGAAAACCTGAGCGATATTTACAGGAATTCAATTATCTTTTTTTATGTTGAAGGCTCCAATGTCACGGACAAAAGTCCACATCAAGAGAATTATGAAACGGAAAAAGAAAAGACAAGGGAAAGTACTTACGAATTTTGGAGGAAGTGAAAGACCTGTTCTTTTTTAAACGTGCAAGGTAATAGTGATTAGGAAAGACATGAGAAGGTAGAGAGTTCCAAAGCTTCGACGTGTAGGGAAAGAAGCAGGTGTGTCATATGTGCTGAATTACCCCTAATGCCGACACTTCTGCACTCAACATTTACGGATGTGGGACAAGCAGAACTGGAATTTAAATTCGATAATCTGCAAGAAAAGGAGATGCGAACTTCAAAATCTTGAGGCCTGCTGACCAAACTTGAAGATGATGTTAAGCCAAAATAAACCCTAGTACTTAACACAAATGAACAGAAGCGTGTGATCCTGAAAAATGCTTTCAAGTGTTGAACTCATTAACGGACGCTTACAGAAACACGAAAAGATTTGCGTTTGGCATTCTCTCCATATTCGGATCCAATTGCCTGTGTGAGCAAGTGTCTTTTAATATGACTTTCATAAAAGGCAAACTTAAAGCCGAGTGAAACGACGCAGGTGTAATGTCCTACTTAAAATAATTCTTAAAACACTACAAGACTCTCCAGAGAAACACAAGAGCAGAAATCGCATTGGGTTATCGTCAACTGAGAATTCATTTTAATCATTATAAAAACCGAAAATAACTCCACGGACCGTCTTACTAATATAAATACAAATAAGACGAAGGATATCCTGAAACACTGTGTATCTGAGAGAGAGAAAAAAAAATCGTTTCCTTAATGCTAGTTTCTATCAGGAGCGAATCATTTGAACAGTACCAACAAGTCATGAATATAGTACTAAAAGTTATGTAAATTATAATGTATCAGAATACGCACATATCTTTATAAAAACCCTACATTAATATTTTTACCATGACGACTTCCACTGTATCGTACCCAATGTACGCTCTATACTTGCCTCTACTTACCCCTAGAAATGTACCTTTCCCCCATACTATCACTGAAATGCTTTGTCTACGTATATCTAGACAATATCTTTTCTTAATATTAAGGCAATGTATGTGTCTGCCTGTGTCTGTTACTGGATTACTATGGTTTGGCAATGCCTGATTACTGACGGTTCATATGTACTTACGCTGCGGCTCTGGACACAAGTTTTTCACAGAATCTGAAAGTAAACAAAAAGACTTTTGTTACTTTGAGCTGCCCAACCCGGAGCTTGTTCAGTGTGTCTGACACAGAGGAACAGATGCTGGAGGTCTGGAACTAGGAGTTATAGCGTCTTTTATGCAGTTATGATCCGCTGAGAGATGCTATTTTGTTTTCATGCACTATGGTGTGATTTTTTTGAAAAATTTCATACACTTTTATAGTGGTATTTTGTGCACCTCATAACCTTTGTACCTTATAAGAGTAATATCATAATGATTGACAGGCATGATTAATCATATGTACTATTGTTATTTCTTGTACAAAAAAGCAATTATACCTATTATTATTCTATACTGCCTTAGAAAACAGAACCAACCGCTTAGTTCGTCTGGATGAACTAACGGTTTACTTCTTTGGACCACCTCACTGCAACCTCATTAATGTTTAAAACTATAAATAACGTTTTGTAACCCAAGGGAAATATATGAGAGAATGTGAGGTCAAGGATTATACGAAACATATTAACGTGTTCAGGATTCTCCGTCTGAAGGTTATAACTTGCCGTTTAGAGACTTATTGTCCCTGGCAGGTGGTAAGACTTTACCCTAAATAACTAGCCAACCTTGTACGCCCTTAACACAACTTTCTTGCAGTTTTAAACAACTCTCAAATCTTCTTATTTAAAACTATGCTATTGAGTAAGTTTCGTTTCAAAGTTTTGATAACTCAAACACTCGTTCTGTGTATTTCTAGACCCAAGTATCCTTGTTTCAGTTTCTTGTAAACTTTCTTCTTAATACACCAAATCAACAGACGCTTTATTCTGTTTCAAATGCTTGCTTCACTTCGTAAGAAATTATTTCTTAAGTTGCAAATCGCCGTATTCTTTAGCTTCATTTGAATATAGATTCCCCCCAGTAAATCTAATTACACTTTCTCAGTTTAGTTTGAAATGTTGCCTGACATTCCAACCCAATATGCCATCGTGCCATATACTCTCGTTTCAGTTCTTTTTTCCTTTTTCCATATCATATTAGGTGGTTCGACATCCTATTAAGTTACCGTTCATCAGTTTTAAAGTGAACTTTAAATCGTTATCAAATCAATTTTTTGCCTCTATACTAAGAAGTACCCCGTTTTTTCCCATTACATGACCAAAGCTCAAATCAGTACAACTATGCAACTCGGGCCAAAGCGCCTTTCTTCTTGGACGTGGTTGGCTAAAATATTTGGACTTAGTCTTATTACTTTCAGGGTCAATGAGGCAGTCAACGTCAAGTTCCACAAAATTTCACTACCTTCTCCAGGTATTGATGATCAACTCTATGATTAAATACACATATACGATAACTCTGTATGCAAATAAACTATACATGTGGCCCATACATCCAGTTAACCAACTTTCTTCCAGAGAACACTGTAGTGGCCTCGAGAGCAGTTTTACAGTCTGTGAGTACGAACATTGACAAACGAACGTATTGGCGGTAACTTAAGCACACTACGGGGGAGGGAGTTTCACACTCGTGGGTCTTATCTCTCGAACTTTCTGTATTATCAACACAAGCTGTCGGCAGTTTACACTTTTACCACCTAGTTTATTCCCTTCATGCAACAGTAAGTGATGGTGAAACGAGGAAAACTGACAAACAGTATTATGAGAGAGAGAGAGAGAGAGAGAGGGGGGTGGGTATATGGTTTTACTACACAGTATGCGATGAGTCTCCTCACATGTGCCTCTTAAAGCCACTCCTGGTAACGTCGTTATGTAACCAATGATTTTCGTCTCATGATCTCACCAGTCTGCCTAAGACTTCCCTTTCATTTACTGTAAATGGCAGACTTAAAACGTATTTTATAGAATCATATCAATATATCTCATTTCGGTGCTTTTACCATCTATCAATATGAAAATAAAGTGCTTTATATGATTAAAAGAAAAATTTTTTTCTCTCACCGTATATAGTTCTGCCTATCTATATATATACAAAATACCCCAAAAAATTCAAATTACCTACACAAATCTAAGACTGAAAAAGAAAATTTGTTTTTTTTTACTTTTCATTTTTTTTTCCTACAGGCTCTTCGGGTTAAGTGTCATGTGCTACTAAATCATCATACCCATTTCCATATCCTCTCAAACCCCGAAGGTCCATTCATACACACATAGAGCGCATATAGTCTCTCAAGAATAATCTTCAGCATAATGAGAAGATTTAAGTGTTCAAGTTGACTCGACTGGCGGTCATAACTTCATGTTGACGGCCTTGATGACCCTGGCAGTCGACAGGTGGCCCACAGCTCAAATATTAAACCAACCGACCAAATCGCTACCGTTACATCAGACTAAATTATTGGCGGTGACCAACATGGTTTTATTGACGTTTAATGAATCTGTCTAACTATTTAATGTGTGACAACAAATACAATAGAAGATTAATTAAAGTAGTTACTATATTTACAGCTATAAAGTGCAGCGAGTCATTAAAAAACAAAATATTTACATACCGATTTTTTACAGAGTTCTGGACGGACTTCAACGAAATGTTTTGCGTAAGATCATATTCATTTACAGTACCCTAAATGTGTTGGTACATTTCAGCTCCCTTAACAATTAATCTCAGTGTTTATTTTGTCGACGAGGCCCAATACTAATTTACAGATTAGTTTATTTTCCATTTTTTGTCCAAGTTATTACTGGAGTTGACAATTTTTCCTTAGACTTAAATAATTCGCAAATACAAAATCGAGATTCATAAATGTATAAAGAAAAAAAGAGCGGAAAGAAGAAATTTGCAGTGTTCACCAGGTCCACCACGGCCGCGGGAGTTTGGAAAGTTCGCGTCCGTCGCCATCTTGATGTCTATATACAGCGTTGGCTTCAATCAGTCTAGCCAGTCGACCTAAACTAACCACCATAGGGCTTCATCCTCTGGCCCAACCACCCTAACCTGCCTCAACGTAACCCAGAAGTGACGCAAACGAAAGATAAACAATGCCGAGAATAAACTAGTTGGCTCAATAGCGTCTGCCTGCCAGTGCAGACTAGTCGGCATAAACACGGGGAGCTAAACAAAGCTCAAAGCTGGTATGACACATGGTTAACTAAGTTCAACTTGATCAGAAAAAAAAAGAAAAAATAAAACACTGGTAACAGGACTCTGTCAGGGGTCCCAACAGAAATAGTATCTAGCAGGAAATAAAATGCAGGAATCTTTGTGAATCGATGTTTGTAGTGGCGAAGAGATGGGTGAAGTTCTAAACAAAGGTTGGGGAAAGCATAAATCGTTCACGTCTGGTGAGTGCAGAGAGTGGTGTTTAAGGCTGGGTTGGGAGGCCGGTTTTTGTTGGGCTATTACGGTGTAAATGTGTTTAAGTTAATTTCATGTTTGTGCGGGTGGAGTTGGAGGAGGGGGGGGGGGATCTGTAAGTATAGGCTGCTGAAGTGTGAAGTAAGGGTAAGCTATATATTTATACTTCAGGGTTAGTGGCTGCTTATGAAGTGGTTTGGGTGGGAGCGGTCAAGTGCTGTTGCAAAGAACAAACATACGACGGGCCATGAAGCAAACAAACATATCAGTTACGAAAGGTCGAAAACTGTGCAGTCAAATCCTTAATCGACATCAGATATCCAGAAATGTTAAGAAACCAAAATTTTCACACCCAACTGAAAATTCTATCGATAAACCCTTGAATCTCTGGCAACGAACAAAAACAAACAAAAAACTTTAGTCATCAGGATATCCAAAAAGGACACAACAGTAACAAAAAATGAGTGCTGAAGTAGTCACAATCATTACCACTATAAACACAGGAACAATAGGAACGATAACACAACAATAATAATAATAATAATAATAATATTAATAATAATAATAAAACATGAAATAAATCAATCAGCAACACATCTTGCTCCCCCTCCAACACAGCAGAACCCAAAGCAAGACTAACAAACATTTTGTCAAAACAATAACAAAAGAATGGGACAAGCCAGGAGCAACACAAGGACCTCCTTCCCGGTCCCGGCCGTACAGACACGTGGCACACAACGGCCGTGTGAAGATTAGGATAAACGTATATTGTATCGGAAGGCCCTGCTAAAGACACTCCATACACTGCATAACATATAGCTCACATTTTCATCCGTGCAACAAGTCTCCCTAAAAACAATACAAAATAAATATACATTGGAAGGGGCAACCCAGTTAGGCCTATTACTAAATACCCCAATTTGTGCCCATGAGTATCATTCTCTTTATTTCCCATTTCTTATTTTTACTTCACCTACAACACAGGTAGAGTGTGGTGTATAACCCAGGTGTTGTATAGAATTCCTAAGCACCGTGTAAACTGCCAGACCGGTTTAGGTAAAGAATGAAATATACAGGTTTTGACCAACTGTGTTATCTTTTACCATGGTAAAATTCCGCCTTACTTAACCCAACTCCATTTCCGACATAATGTCAGGCATGGCATAGACCTGCGGTCGGAGAGCACCTTGACCCACCCTAGGTGGGTATATCTTTGGTATATACACCAGGATGGGGGGGGGGTCATCTATCCAAAACCCACCTCACCCAATAGGGCGCCCTTGGACTTTTTGTGACAGACAGATACTAACAGATGTTATTTATTTTCTTCCGAACAGCTGCTCCGTTTATACAAAGAGTGATCCGTCCCTGTACGGATCACAGCTCTCGCGTCTAGGGTGATTCCAGCGATTCTATCTCTGCATCCTTATTTAACGAAGTCAAAAGTAGTTTGACATATAAATTTTCTCAAGCTAACTTTAAAGTTTGACCCGCTTGCCGTACGCCGCAATGTTATTTCATATTCCCTCTTCTATAGGTATTACTTTGTTTTTTGTTCCCGAGAGCTGGCTGCTTGTATGCCCCCACCACTAGCTAGACCACGCAATACTCGGCAAGCTGGTGCGTCACATGATTATTTGTGTGGCCGTTGGGAAGTTAAGAAGTGTGGGCCGTTTTGATATCTTCCCCAATAACTATGACCTGACACAATTTAAAAGACATGTTTTCCACTTCCTCCAAAATGCGAAAATACTTTCCCTTGTCTCTTCCTATTCCATTTTCTTAACCTCTATATTTTAATTATGGCCCGGCCTTGACGTGGACTTTTCTCGCTACTGGAGCCTCATGTGTGTGTGTGTGTGTGTGTGTGTGTGTGTGTGTGTGTGTGTGTGTGTGTGTGTGTGTGTGTGTGTGTGTGT
>JAYMFT010272574.1:0-10605 GCA_038088735.1 Panulirus argus
GCCAGAACATCCAGGTTTCTTTCCTCAAACATACTACCTATCTCTCCTTTCTTCTCATCTTGGTTACATCCACACACCTTCAGACACACCAATCTGAGCTTTTGAGGAGGATGAGCACTCCCTGCCTGACTCCATCTGTTTCTCCATTTAGAAATTGAAATACAAGAATTAAAAAGATCTCAAACGCCACACCAACTGCATTTCACATCGCACTTGATTTTGGTAGCTTTGGATAGACTCACTTTGTTTTGGTCTCAGTCTGCCTCATGCTATCATGCGGTCAGGTTGTATACAGAGAATTGTGGCTTTATTTATGAAATAATTTTGCAATCCTTACAATTCAAAAGGGCATCAAGTGATAGAGGAATTAAAAGAAAGTGTATGAACTGTATATTTTACTGCTGTATATTGTATATTGCATTAAAGAATTGCCCATAGGTTACATTTGATTTAATAGACTTTTGTCTTTAATGAATGCCCCTTCTTCCATCTTAGTCCATTAAATTGAGGGTTTACTGTATACCACATCATTCCAATTCACTCTATTCAGAGCACACCTTTCACCCTCTTGCATGTTCAGGCCTCGATCACTCAAGGTCTTTTTCACTCCATCCTTCCACGTCAAATATGGTCTCCCGCTTCTCATTGATCCCTCCACTTCTGATGCATGTATCCTATTTGTCAACCTTTCCTCACTCATTCTCTCCATATGTCCAAACCATTCAGCACACCCTCTTCTGCTCTCTCATCCACACTCCTTTTATTACCACACATCTCTCATACCCTTTCATTATTTACTCAATCAGACCACCTCATACCACATATTGTCCTCAGACTTTTCATTTCCAACACATCCACCCTCTGCTGCAAAACCCTATATATAGCCCACACCTCACAATCGTATAATATTGTTGGAACTACTATTCCTGCAAACATACCCAATTTTACTCTTTGAGATAATGTTCTCTCTTTCCACACATTCTTCATCGCTCCCAGAGCCTTCTCTCTCTCCCCCACCCAATGACTCATTTCTGCTTCCATGGTTCCATTTGTTGCCAAGTCCACTATCAGATGTCTAAAACACTTCACTTTCAATTTTTCTCCATTCAAACTTACATCCCAACAAACTTGTCCTTCAATCCTGCCAAAGCTAATAACCTTTCTTTATTCGCATTTACTCTCAACTTTCTCCTTTCACACATTTTACCAAATATTATATCAGTGAAAAACTATGGTTTACCTGTATCAGGAATTATAGAATATTATGCATTTGTTTCATTCTCTCCATAATTGAACTTTGGGAATAGGAGGTCTTAGATGCATTGATTAATATTTCATTCTTGGCTTTCTCTTTGAATATCTCTGTCCATTCATTAACAGTCTGTAAAGTAAATGAGGCTAAGGGCTGTTCATTCACCTCTCTCATAATGCCTGAACACATCCATTTTAACCATTTATGATGGCCTCATACTTCTTAGCACCATCGGTACCAGAACTTATGAGATGCTTTGGTAGCATTATGCAAGGGGTAAAACAAAAATATGCTGCGGTGGGATGATGCAAGGGGCAATACACATACAGTATATAGTTTACTGCAGCACAAACTACTGTAGCACTCTGTGACTGTAGTCTGTATCCACGCCATGTGTATGAGTGTTTCCCACATAGCACTGGCAATGCCATACCTCTGTGTCATTCCAAACTTATGCCCATATAACGTAAAAAAGATGTAAATGGACTGTTCATGTCCTAAAGATTATATTAATGAAATGCGTATAAAGCAAGAGGTCCCTGTAAAGGGATTTATGGGCAGGTTACCCTTGATGACCTCAGTCTGTCAAATTACAAAATCAAGTCAACCTATGTACTGGGAAACATGTTTACTTTTTTTTTTTTTTTTAAAGGCTCCAGTCATGGACAAAAGTCCACATCAAGGCCAGGCCCTAGTTGAAATATAGAGAGAATTGAGAAAGGGGAAAAAAAACAGGGAAAGTATTTACTGATTTTTGAGAAAGTGAAAAACCTGTTTCTTTAAATGAGCCAGGTCATAGTTATTGGGAAAGACATGAGAAGGTAGAGAGTTCCAAAGCTTTGACTTGTAGGGAAAGAAGCAGTTATCAAAACGGCACACCCTTGAATTGTCAATTGTCACACAGTAATCATGTGGTGCAGCAACTTGCCGAGTATTCCTTGGTCTAACTAGTGGTGGGGGCACGCAAGCAGCCACCTCTCAGGAGCAAAAGCCAAAGTAATACCTATAGAAGAGGGAAAGTGAACCAACATTGCAGCATAGGGCTAGGGGTTCAAGATTGGAAGTTAGCCTGGAACAATTTATAAGTCAGATTGCTTTCGACTCAACTCTGACAGGTAAGGAAATAGAGCTAGAGCCACCCCAAATGTGGGAGCAGTACTTCATATAAGGATAAATCAATCCCATGTATAAATGGAGCAACTGTTCAGAAGAGAAAAAGTTATGACATCTAAACATGACACCCACTTTCTTAGAGGCAGACGTAGCTATTCCCATAATGTGGGGTTTCCAAGATAGATTGGATGTTACAGTAATACCAAGTATGTTCATTGAGTCATTTTGATTCATACTGATATCCAAATTATGTTTGATAAGAGATGATTCAACAATGCTTCTCAGTTATTGAGTTATTGCATATAACAACCGTAGCATTGCTTCAGTTACTTTGGTGATCAGAATCTCTATAAGATGAACAAATATTGCATTAGATACTTGGCCGTACCTAACACTGTTTTGATGTCGTTTAACTCTAACATTAAGACCCTTAACAGTTTGACCAATGTAAAAATCACACTTATACACTTATAATTGCGCAAAGCTACATTAACATTAATAGTTTTAACAATGCTAGAACGTCAAGAAGTTCTCACAATCCCCTGACATTATGATTATAGCTGAAAATGTCTTTAACAGTGAAGGTTTGTATAAACACAGGAACATTAAACAAGTTCTGACAGAGTGGCAATTTTCTGAACCATAGAAATTTTGCTGAACTAGGTCAAATTATGTTTTATCTGAACCATAGGAGTTTTTAAACAGTAGATCGTCAGATTGAATACATATCACTGTATATTTTACTTACATCTTACTTCTTGCCCACAGAATCCCTTATTTGTTTATGAGGCTCTTACTACACTCAAGATGATAGCCACATCCATCAGTTGGAACCATAGGTCTTAAAGTATGGTTATGTTGGTGTATCTATATGCAGAAAGTGCAGAGCATTTGAATACTAAATGCTTAGTGTCTTCGTTATGGTAGTTGCGTCATGGGCATAAAGAGTCTTGGGGTCCATGATATGGAGTTTTTAGTGGTTTAATGACTGGTGATGCCCAGGGCATAGATGGGAGAGTGTAACTTGTGTTTGTTTGAGGTGTATGGTTTCTGATGGGGGTATGTCTGGTGGGTTAGAGTTATTGAAGGCTTTTGTAGAGATATAGACATTGTGTTTTGGGTAAACCATTGCTCCATTTGTGTAATATAATGCTGTATGTTTGATGTTGCTGCTGTAGTGTTAGAATATTGTGATTATGAGGTCATCTGCACAAGAAAGGACCTTCAAGGTCATTTACAGCGAGATTCAAGTGAGTTGGAGAAAGAACTGCTCCTAGATGGATTTAATGTACCACAACCCCCTTCTTGCATAGTACTAGTGGCAGTAGACATCAACAACGCATTTGCCTCTGTACCTTGACACTTGCTCACACAATTAATGTTTGACTCAACCCTCCACAACAATGAAAAAAAGTGGTTAACCAATTTCATAGCTGTTCTTCATGTTAGAGACATTTGCAATGGCTTCACTGCAAAAATACTAAAACTCTACAATGGAGTTCCTCAGAAAGATTGTGATGGATGTTGTAGTTGTGAAAGATTCTATGGAGACTAAGCATTTTGCAGTTCTTGTGGGGGTGAGGATCAGGGAGAAGTGGAGGTATGGTGTAAGGAAGAATGGAGAGGTAAAAGTGTTGTCAAGCAAGAAGATGAATCAGAAGAAATGCAGGGAGGAGTATGAAAGGAAAGTAACTGAAAGTTTAGATGGAAGTGCAGTAAATGTATGGATGCAGTCATGTGTGGATGGATACAGTAATGTGTGAATGATGTGTTTAGAATGTTTATAGAAGGACTTTTAAAGTTTGTAGAATAAGTAGTTGGATACAAGGTCTTGAGATATAGGAATGTAAGGGGAAATGCATAATGGATGGATGAGATTAGAAATGCTGTGGAAGAGAAAAACAGCAAATGGTAGATTGCTTGAAAGGGATGTGCCATAGGAAGTTAAGCAAATGAGGAGGGAAGAATATTTGATATGTAAGTAGAATGTTAAGAAGCTGATAGAGGAAAGCAAAGAAGGCATGGATGAAGATTTTGGAAGAAGGTTGAATGAAAAGTTAACGGAAAATAATAAATTGTAGTGGGAGAAGTTGAAAAAGGGAAGAAGTGGCTGTAAGAGTGAAAATATTCATGCAAAAAGTAAGGAAGGGGAGTGCTGAATCAAATGGAGGAAATGAAAAGAAGCTGGAAAGAGTATTTTGAAGAATAGATAAATGTGGGAGGTGAGGCAGAAGTTGTTCTATGCATGGGTTTGGAGGATGGAAGGAAAGGGATACAAGTGCATTGGCCTATAGCAAGAAGTGAGGAAAAGGAGTGATAATGAGGCTGAAGGTAGGAAAGGCACCTGGAGGGAATGGGATTATGGCTAAAATGCTGAAGTTTAGAGGAGAAAGTGTGATAGAGTGGATGCTTTTGATATGCAACTTTGCATGGAAGCAGAAGGTTGTGCCTGAAGATTGGGTGAAAGTTATTATTGTTGCTTTATTCAAAGGAAATGGTGCTAAGGATATTTGAATCAATAGTAGGGGAATGAGTTTCTTAAGTATCCAGGAAAAGTGTATGCAAGAGTATTGATTGATAAGTGATGGAAGTGACTAACTGCAGAATGAGTGAGGAACAAGGGGGTAGTAGGAAAGGTATGGGATATGTGGATCAGATTTTTGTGAAGAAAATGACTGTTGAAAAGTATTTAGTGAAAGGTAAGAAGTTGTATGCTGTTTTTATGGATCTGGAAAAAGTGTGTGACAGAGATGAGTGGAATGCTTTATGAGATGTGTTGAGGATATATGAGGTAAGGGGACAACTGTTAGATGGTGTAAAAGCCTTCTGTAGAGTAGCAAATGTATATGTTAGAATGGATGAAGAGTTGAGGGAAAGTTTCTGTATATATTTTGGTGTGAGGCAGGTCTGCACGATGTCACTGTGGCTTTGTAACATATGGATGGCGTGATAAGAGGGGTGAAAGCAAAACTAGGGAAAGGGGTGCAGAGATGGAGTGTGGTGGTGAGGTATGGTGGGTAATGACAGGCTTGTTTGCAGATGATACTATGTTAATTGCTGAGAGTGAAGAGGAGTTGTGGAAGGTTGTAAGCGACTGAAGTCAAATGTGAGTAAAAGTAAAGTAATGTCATTTAAAAGGAAACAGAGTGAAATTATAGATTTTGTAAAACCATATAGAGTGAAAAAAGAAAGTGTACTAAACTTTGTTATAGATATGGGGAAGAAAGACTGGAAGAGGTGAGAGAGTTTAAGTATTTAGGAGCTGTCTTGGTTAAGGTTGGGGATATGGAATGAGAAATAAAGGAGGATTAGTACTGGGCAGAAGAGTCATTGGGTCCCATGAAAGAATAATGAAGGTTAAATGTGTAAGTATGGAAGTAAGGAAAGGATCAAGAGACAACATATTCCTCCTGACCCTGACCTCTGCAGCCAAAACATGGACATGAAGTGAGTCACAGAGGTCAAGCATCTAGATCCTGGAAATGAGCTCTTTAAGAGGATGGAATGAAGAAAGTAATGAAGGGTGTATGAAAGATGTGGTGTGGCAGTGAATGCGAAGGGAATGAATTTTAATGTGGTAGATTGGATGACACGAAGTACTTTGAAGTGGTTTATACATGTAGAAAGAATGGAAGACATGGAGTTTACAAGAAGAGTGTATGATAGTACAATTCAAAGAGTTGATGTGAGAGGAAGACCACTTGTTTTATGGGGAAATAGAGTGGTAGAATACTGAAGGGAGAGAAATGGTGGAAGAATGCATGGAATGTTGTGTGAGGGAAGAATGTACAGACAGGGATGAGTGGAAACCCTTGCTATGGCCACCTCTTTGATGGGAGTTCCTGGAGGGAATACGTCATAAGTATAAATAGATAGATATATAAAGTAATGCTTGTTTAATTTTTTTTCAGGCTAAATATAACTTAGCTTTGGAATATGAAGAACACATAAGCATTGTGACTCCTGACTGGGTACCAGACTCCCTTGCTGAAGGGACTAAGATTGATGAGATTGACTATCATCCACGTCTTTTAAAACAACCAAAATCACATTCAGGTCAGTCTTCGGAATCATATATATATAAGGAAAAAAAGAGAAAAGATTCCTCAGTTCAAAAGACTGAAGAACTTAAGAAAAAGGAAGAAAAGAAAAACAAAGAATCAGAGAAGAAATCCCTGTTTGATGCTCTTGAATTTAGTGATGATGAAGAAAATGAGAATAGTCATTCATTGTTAGATCAGCTTAAGACCCCTCAAACATGGAAACAACCAATTACTAAGCCAACTGTGACGACACGGACATCTGCTGGTTCCAGTGTCGCAACTCCTGTAGCTCACACTAAACCTAGAGCTCCGCCTACAGCTCCCATATCAACAACTAACCCACCACAGACTGTTCCAGTTCATTCTGTCACATCCCAGGTGAATGCTGATCCTAAGGGAACAACTCAGGGGCCATCACTACAAGGAGCACCTCAAAGTACACCTCAGAATTTGCCACAAGTTGTCAGCCAGGGAACCTCTCAGGCTTCCACCCCAATGTCATCAGGACCTCAAAGTGTTAGATCTCTAGGTGCACCTACACAGATTTCTCAGGGTACTGTTCCAGTCTCAAGCCAAAATCCTCATCAGATCTCCCCTGCAGTTTCAAGCCTGGTTCGAAACTCATCTCAGTTATTGAATGACTCTCCTGCATCAGTCCCTACAACAGTAACTGAGGTTTCAGCTGGAATTCCTGCTCAGGGTAAGCTTCCAGGCAAGGTTTATCTGGTATCAGTATCTCCTAATAAGTAGCTTCTATGATGTATTTGGTAGTGATAATAAGAAAGAAGCATGGTTTTATCTCATGGTAAGAAAAACCTATCTATTTATCTGTCTGTCTATCTGTGTAGCTATCTATTTATCTCTGTTACTGGACTCTGCCTGCAAGTACATACACTGTGAATGAGAAGTCACCCTCGGCAAGGTTCTAGCGTCATCAGTGGTCAAAGGACAGTACAGTCTCTCCAAGGACCTTCTTGCTTGAAAGGTGTCCAACCTTTCCTTGCTCAAGAGCTGCAGAAGTCCCATGAAATGGGTCCTGGGATTGTTTCATAATAATCACGATAATAATATCTGTCTGTCTACTTTAACTTACCTTCCTGCTGCAGGAGTCCCTTCTGTCTTCTGTCAAGCTCTTGCATCACTCAGGAAGCCAGCCACATCAATCAGGTGGGACCACACCTTAAGTGATGTGTGTGTGTCTGTGCGGGGAGAGTGCAGGGCTGTTAAGTAGTAAGCATTCAATGTCTTTGTTGTTAGTTGCAGCCAGGACATGAAGGGTCTTGAGATATTTTGAAATGGTGTTTGTAATGTTCTAAGGATGGGTGTTGTTCAGAGCACCACCAAGAAAGTGGAACTTCTATATTTGTAGGTAGTATGGTTTCAGGTGAGTGTATGTCTGGTGGGCTGGTGTTGAAGACTAAGTTGGGAGGGCAGATGTTTAGTGTTTGTTGGGTAATTTTGGTGTGTATGTGTTTTATCAAATGTTGCATTTGTTGGAGGTTTAGGGATCTGTTAGTATAGGTCACTTAAGTATGAGTCAGGGGTGAGCTTTTTATTCCTATTTAGGGTTGGGTGTCTTTCTCCATATCAAACTATTTTTTCAGTCTGTCTAGTTGTCAGTCTGTGTATATGCCTGTTTATCTGTCTTTCTCTCTATCTATTTATCTATCTATCTGTCTATATATCCATATCTCTATATGTCTGTTTCTTTGTATAGAGTCAAACTTTATTCCTAATCTCTTGGCTTGGATCAGTTGCATAGATCCATGTCTCTTTTATAGGAATTGATATTGTAGAATTGGGGCCCTCATCACCAGTGCTCTGTCCTGACAAAGGGAAGTGACATCAAGTACCTTTTAGCTAGACTTACTACTCTACTTACCACTTCATCATAATTCTTATTTCTCATCTCATTTTACTGTTTTCCTCCAGGTCTCTGCATAAGCTTCATATTTGCATGGTTTAACAGTGAGAATATGGGAACTCTAATTCTTCCACCTTTCATTGCTTGTGGGAAACATTTAACTTATTTGCCTGTCATGTTTGTCACACCTTAATGTTATGCTGATGATGCATGGGTTAATAAGAAATAGGGAGGACAGATCATGATGGCAGTCTGGGAGGCGTGGCAATTATTTTAGCTGATGTTCCACAAGTTGGGAGTTACTTTTGGTTGGCAGGCCACATACTTATTCTAGGTGCAAATACATTACACTAGCCAAAGTAAAGCCTTGTATTTATAAATATAGTAAATAAGGAAGCTAGTATATAACACTGAAAATCTGGATAAATTAATACCTAAATGCATTACTAAGCTTATCTCTCTTTTTATAATACTAATACTAATTATTCATTTATTTATTTATTTATTATACTTGATCGCTGTTTCCTGCATCTGCGAGTTAGTGCCAGGAAACAAACGAAGAAAGACCCATCCACTCATATACACACATATATGCATACATGCACATATATGCACAATACATACATATACATACCAACATATACTTATGTACGTACATACACATACACATATACTCATGTACATATTCATACTTGCTCGCCTCCATTCATTCCTAACACCACCCCACCACAAAGGAAATAGTATTGCCATCCCCTGTGTCAGCAAGGTAGCACCAGGAAACAGACAAAAAATGGCCACATTTGCACACACTCCGTCTCTAGCTGTCATGTGTGATGCACCAAAACCACAGCTTCCTATCCACGTCCAGGCCCAGCAGACCTTTCAAAGGTTTACCCCAGACATTTCACATGTCCTGGTTCAGTCCCTTGAGAAGTTGTTTTCGCCTCTTCCTTGGGGAGGTGGTTAAGTAGAGTCTGCTAGGTTTTGAGAACAGCTGACCCCACATATTCACTCGGGAGGTGATGGATGACCTGGTGGAGAGATGGAGTTGGTCAGATCTGGACACAGTTTTCCCAAGCTCATGTTGCCACTGCTTTACTGTATGATAAATGAAATATAATATAGTATATTTGGGATAAGAATAAGTAAATGAAAAAAAGCAAATGACCAATTTTTGATGTAATATTTGAAGTTGTTCTCATAAATTTTTTTTGATGAATGAAATGTAACAACATTTAATATTTATTGGTTGACAATAACAGTAGAAATAATTAATTGACCAATATATATTATTTGATATTTGAAGTTGTTCACTTGTCACTGTTACACTGTTTGATAAAGAAAATGTAGTAACATTTTATATTTATTGGTCAAAAATAACTAAATAAGAGTATGTAATTGACCAGTATATAATTAAATTTCTGAAGTTTTTCATATGTTGCCAGTGCTACACTGTTTTATGAAAAATAGGTGATGAGATTGGATATTTATTCATTAGAAATAACTAAATGAAATAAGTAGTTGACCAATATATTGTTTAATATTTAAGTTTGTTCACGTACTGATGAGCATATTTAACTTACTCGGTGGAATGAGTGACATCACTGATGATTGTTGACCAGATCAATGGTCAGGTGTTGCTTCTATTGTTGCATTGAGAAGTACTTGTTCAAATTGAGCATTGGTCACTGCAGATTAAAGCATTGATTGATTCAGTTTTATTACAGAAAGTGTCAGCTCATGTATATATGTGGATCTAAACAGTATAAGCATTCTTTGAATGAATCTTTAGTTTTGGAAATTCACAGCCGTAAAGAGAAGCATAGAATTTTGGAAGAGGCTCCAAGTTTATGTGCTCCAAAAGCAGAGAATCACAGTAAGCCCAAGTTGTAGATCAAATGGGGCTTTATCAGCATCAAATTAGAAAGATGATACCAAAGACTTGTGATTTTTTGTTAATTTGAAATGCCGGAATTGTTATGAAAAAGCAGCATGCAAGTCAAGTAGCAGCAGTATATACTCTTGTACATATTGATCAAACCTCCGTGTGGCGAGATAGCCAGGCACCCTACCCGGGGTTCGACTCCGACCCGTGGTATATATACATTTGTCTGTCCATTCGACATATTTGTCACACCATCAGAACCACAGTTGATTAAAGCCATGCTATACCCTTCGAGATGAGGTTGGGATACACAGGAAAACACTAGAAATCTAGTGTGTGTATCTTTTATCCCTGGGGATAGGGGAAAACGAATACTTCCCATGAATTCCCTGCGTGTCGTAAAAGGCAACTAAAAGGGGAGGGAGCGGGGGGGCTGGAAATCCTCCCC
>JAYMFT010272585.1:0-10605 GCA_038088735.1 Panulirus argus
ATATATATATATATATATATATATATATATATATATATATATACACACTTTCCCCAGCCTAAGCCAGGTACTCATTTATCGACCAGCCCCGAGGGAATGATGAACACCTGGGTTGGGTGTGGGCCGACTAGCACGCCCAGGATTCGAACCCAAGCGGGCCCGACCCCGTGCTGACTCACGAAAGGTCGTGCTGTCGTGCTTAAGGATCGTACCGTCGACCTTACACGGGGCCAGGGTACAATCCTCCCTACGTATGGCAAACTGAGTAAGATCTGGAGTTGATATTTTCTCTTCTTTTTGAGCCAAACTGATCAAAATTTGTTCCCTATACCTTCCCTTCGAGCCACAGTGGTCCAAGCTTAATCCCCCCTCACTCCCTCACCCACTCTCACTCTCTCACTCTCTCTCCCATCGAGGCACCGGCGCTGCCGAGTGTAAATATTAGTGTTGTAATCTATTCTTGGGCGAGGTTGTTATAGGAGGAGGAGGAGGAGGGAGGGCTGGCTGGTTTAGGAAGAGAGGGTTGGGTGTTTAAATGTGGAGAATCTCCCTCACCTCTCCCTCTCTCCCTCCCTCGTCCTTTCCCTCTCCCTCTCTCTCTCCCTCCCCTCCCCTCCCTCTCTCTCAAGTCTCTCACTCCCACCAGTCCACAGTTACTGAAGGAGGGAATCAGCGCTATATTCTGTGGCTCCAAGAGATTTTTCCATTCTATTTACATCCTTTCCCTGTTACCGTAGAGAGCTCGTGAGCCTGGGGCCTAAACCCTCTCTCCTTTACAAACCAGAGGACCCGTCGACATGTAATCAGAGACCGCAGGGCGCAGCCAGACCCAGTCACTTGTAGAGACCACAGATCGAAACCTTCTCCGTCCGTCCCTGCAGAAACCCACGGACCTGCCTTACACTGCACAGACCTCGCACATCAGCCACTCCTGTCTCTGTAGAGACCACAGAACGCTCTTCAATTCCTCCCTTGCTGTAGAAATCCACAGATAGACGGACCTGCCTCAGACACTGTAGAAACCCACCGGACCAACCACACACACAGGACAGACCCACAGACCACCAGAGCCCCCAAATTCCCCTCTTTTCTCCCCACGGACCACCAGAGCTCCTCAACTCCCTTCTCTTCTCCCCACGGACCACCAGAGCCCCTCAGCTCCCCTCACTTCTCCCCACGGACCACCAAAGCCCCTCAACTCCCCTCTCTTCTCCCCACGGACCACCAGAGGCCCTCAACCTCACCGTAGAGCCCGCCAACCCCTAACCCTTCAAGTCCGCTACCAACCGGGTCAGCATTTCCTCTCGCTGTGCGTTGTCGTTCCACCTAGGATAAATATTGACTGGCCCCAGTGTGGCGTGGGGCTCCCGGCCCGGACCACATCCCGCTCGGTCAGGGGCGAAAGGACTCTTGTCTCATCTCCTATGGAAAAGATGATGGAAGAAATGCAAATGAACCTCGGTAACACGAAAAATAAGGGTCAGTATTGAATTAGGATTAATGTCCATGTATCATTTACAAATGTGTACAGACCCCAGCGGTCACTACTGTCATTTACATTTGCGGGCAAATGGCGCCTCGATGTGGGAGATCATTTTAAAGATATCTTTTTTTCCCCTGCAGGATATGATGATGGGTATGGTCTAATGCCGGCTGGTTCCTATATACGTGATGACTGTAATCACCTGTATATATATATATATATATATATATATATATATATATTTCCTTCATGAATCTCCCCTATAAACATCACACCACCTGTATCTCCGCTATATACAGGATGTTTATAAACATCGTCTGTAACTGTAAGAGTCCGCAAGGCCTGTATAAACACCCTGTATATCTTCTGAGAGCCCCTTTCACCCACCCTTATAACAGGGGTTTAAAAATCACTATGTCTCTCTTGCATCCTATTTTCCTAAATATTTTGCCTTCCTACTAAACATTTCTACTTCTGAACATCCGCTACAAATAAGGCTCAAACATCTACAATCCCACAGTTACAAATATCTACCACCCCTTGGCTATAAACATCTACCACCACACCACCACAACCCTACACACACCAACCACCACTACAACCCCCAACAACAACCCCTCCTACAACCTCCCCACGTCACAAAGGACGACTACCCACCTGACATAAACAAACATACTGAACCCACCCCCCGGGGGGGGGGGGGGTTGGCTGTGTCTGGCCCTCTCTTGGGCAGTGAGGAGTGAGTGGGACTGTGTGTGGGGAGTGAGTGGGAAGTGAGTGTGGAGTATGTGGGAAGTGGTGTGTGTGTGTGTGTGTGTGTGTGTGTGTGTGTGTGTGTGTGTCTGTGTGTGTGTGTGTGTGTGGAAACTGAGGACTCTTAGTTATGTATACACAGCCGACGAGCCTGGCTATCGATGGAGCTCACTCGTGGCTCAGACCTCTTGAATTATGACGATGTCTCCTTGGAATATTACGTAAAGGCCAGGAAAATGGAATAATTCATTCTGTCTACCTCTCCAGTACGGCTCCGCCTCGTGTGTAGTAGCCATACAATGAAGGTGTCACCGTGTCACACGTGAAACACAGATCTGAGGTCCGAAGCAGTGTTTCACGGGGGATATTATACACAGGTTTTCTGGCGGATGTGTACGCATTTTGGAGACAAATGCTATAATCAGGTGTCTCACTTATCCATTTTTGTTATCTGAGACGGCACGCACAGGCAGCCGAATACCCTATGGGAAGGATGAACAGCTGGGTTGAATGTGGGCCGACAGCCGCAACCAGGATTCGAACCTACGCAAACTCGACCTCGGACGGGCGCCGCCCCTCAATGCGTCACATTCAAGCTACGCTAACCACTGCACCACGGAGGCCCATATTGTGTTAATATCCATGAAATGTACATCAAATATCACACCGACCTTTACACGGTGTCTACTGACCTTACCAAGGCCTTTTCGGGGGGCCCACCGTGTGACCCCTGACAATAGTTTGGAAAAAGCCTTAGACGAGAATGTACCCTACACAGTCCAGCGAAAGTTCAGAGGCGCTCACGTACTGGGAAAAAAAAAAATAAAGGTTGACTGCACATCTGTTGGGCGACTCAAATCTTTGTGGCCAACAGGGCAAAGACAATCTTCCATTTTCCATGACCGGGGGTTTCCAGGCCACAAGAGAGAGAGAGCTGGACCCCTGACCATATGGGAGCTGGACCTAAATTGGCTGCGTCTCTAAATTAGGATGGAAGGTCCGTTCGACAAGTGACTTGAAGAAAGTCATCCTTAAGAACTCTTGATGATTTGCCATTTCTATTCCAGACACATCCACCACTGTTTGGAAGATGTTCTGAAGACGTTTCAGCACAAGACTGATCGTCCAGAATGTAAGGTAAGGCCTCGGACAACCTAGCCTGAACCGCTTACTCCAAAAGCCGTACCTTCACCAACTCCATTCCTAGACCGAATCCCTTCGGCAAACTTCACTCGTCTTTCCAGAACCGAAGTTAAGATCTGAATCCACAAAAGGACTCAGTCTGCACACCATCTAAGGAGAGAGTTCCAGACTGTATAGGATCTCAAGGAATCTCTGGCCTTAACAGTGCGTTTAATTCAATATAAAAGACATCAGTAAGAGTAAGTGTTGGTTTGTCATTTTGTCCAGCGAGGGCTGGAGGGACCTCACGACTCGCTGGATCCAAACCACCTCGATAGCTCACATTGAACCTTCCTCTGTGCTATGTGGGGTTCCAGCCCCCGTATCTGTATCTATATAACCTTCTGAACCACGCTGTGCTTTTTAAAGAGGTCGTGAAGGTCCACTTGAAGTGGCCAGGACACAGGATTCTCACGGGAGAAACACTATTCAAGGACACCCAGCGAAACGCTGAGCCCGAGGAGGTCCATGTGGTCCCCCACCCCACCCTACTAACCTATACTTCGACAGAGGGACTCGAGAGAGCCCAGACTGACTAACCGAACCAGCGCTGAGATAAATGATGCAATCGATTTCTTCGGGTCCTTTCGCCTGAATTAGACAGAAGGCCATCACTGGTGGTAGACAGATGGGACAGGCAGCTGTTATAGACAGGTTCTGTGCATGATTGAAGCAGATGCTAAAGGCAAGCTATACTCTCACGAGACAACCGTAAAGAGGAAGATGCTATAAATAACGGATCTATAGACCTTCTAGAGACAAGGGTGAATCCAGGTGTCATGCAGGTGTTTCTGACTGGTGTTACAGATATGTGACAGGTGTTACTTAGTGGTACGACGCCTTAAGCATAAGACGGTACGACCTCTTGAATACATGGCGGTACGACGACTCGATCACACGTCGGTACGACCCAACGAGGTCAAGACGGTATGGGACTCTCGAGCACGGTGGTCAAAGGCCAGGCCATTATATCTAAGGGGGGGTCGTAGTACCTTCGCGCTCAAGGGTCGTACTCATCCTGAAAAGGTCGTCCCGTTGCGGGCTTAAACTTCAAGCACGATCTTTAAGTTACGGGTCGTGCTGCCGTGTGCGTAAGGGTCGTAACCCTCGTGCTCAAGGGTCGTCTGTCTCGTTGTGCTCAAGTGTCGTACCCTCGTGTACTGAAGGGTCGTACTGTTGTGTGCTCAAGTAGGGGTGGGAGGGGGGGGGAGGTGACACCCTCGTGCGTACAAAGGTCGTACTGTCATACTGAAAGGTCGTCCTGTCGTACTCAGGGGGTCGTACCGTCGTGCTCAAGGGTCGTACCGCCGTGCCCATGGGTCGTACCGTCTTGCTCAGGGGTCGTACCGTCGTGCTCAGGTGTCGTACCGTCGTGCTCAGGGGTCGTACCGTCGTGCTCAGGGGGTCGTACCGTCGTGCTCAGGGGTCGTCGTACCGTCGTGCTCAGGGGGGGTCGTACCGTCATGCTCCAAAAAGGCTTAAGCTGTCGTCTACCAGGGTCGGCAGGCTAGAGG
Source organism: Panulirus argus (assembly GCA_038088735.1). Lineage (NCBI taxonomy): Eukaryota > Metazoa > Arthropoda > Malacostraca > Decapoda > Palinuridae > Panulirus > Panulirus argus. The sequence goes on from JAYMFT010272585.1 coordinate 4,933, forward strand.
AATCTAAAAGTTAAACGCTGGAGACATTAGCATATTATGATGTACGCAAATGTACCACACCGCTGCTCTCTCTCTCTCTCTCTCTCCTGTGGTTGACGCCTCCCCTTCGAGTGTTCTTGTTCTTGTTCTTCTCATTTCTTGGCTTCTGTTCTTGCCTCGGTTGTTCTTGTTATTCGCTATTGGGATCTGCCACCACGTTCTGTGAAAACAACGCTTGTCGTATGTGTATACGACACTCTTACAGACTTACGTCTGTTCTTACGGACATATTACGTCACTCTTACCAAAGTTACGTCTGTTCCCAATAAATACATTACGTCTGACATACACATTTTCGTTGTGTCTTTCGTACGTATGCAAAACACCAAATGCCAACGCTGAAGAGCGCACCTCCCCTCCTTAACAAGGCGGTGGACGTGGATGACTCCCTAGGCGCTGCGGGAGCCCGCCCCAAATAAAGAAGGGGTCCTGGGGGGATACAGGACACCTGTTCTCAAGCCTTTAAACTTACACACACACACACACATGCTACGAACACGCAGCTAGGACTGGACGACCTGTTAATGTATTCAAATTAAGTCGTCTCCAGCCTGCTGGGTGTGGGGTGGTTGAGCGAAAGATGTCGTTAATTATTCAGTCATCTCCTGACATCTCCCTGACGTCCAGGATGTCAACAGGAGTGTCCAAGAGACTTCCACCCCCCCACCCCAAAAAAAAGGCGTCTTCTGGTACTTAATTACTTACACTTTTCATTCTATTGGTAAATACTTACGAACACCATTAATTACAAACACTATTAGTTCTTCAAGTCATCCCGTACTTACACTTTTAATTCTTCTGGTAATTACTTACAAACACCATTAATTACAAATACTATTAGTTCTTCAAGTAATCACGTACTTACACTTTTAATTCTTCTGATAATTACTTACAAACACCATTAATTCTTCAGGTAATCACGTACTTACACTTTTGATTCTTTAGGTAATTACTTACACTTTCCTCTACCACTTTAGTTCCTGTATATCTGTATTATTGAGCACGGCGGTGGTACGACCCTTGAGCACGACGGTGGTACGACCCTTGAGCACGACGGTGGTACGACCCTTGAACACGACGGTGGTACGACCCTTGAACACGACGGTATAAGACACACCAGCCATCATACTCAACGGACCGTACTGTTCTGCTCAAGGGTCGTACCACCGTCGTGCTCAAGGGTCGTACCGTCGTGTTCAAGGGTCGTACCGTCGTGCGCGAGGGACTGTACCGTCGTGGGTTCTCTCATGTACCGTGTAGCACCTCGTTCTCCTCTACACGGATTTTGAAGTGCAAGAGACGGCTCTTCCTTCCAGGTCACCTGACCAAAGGGAAGACACCTCCCAGGTCACATACCAGGTCTCTTGAACAAGTAAGACGACATTTTCCAGGTCAGTTGAACAAAAGAACATTTTTCAGGTCACCCAAACAATGGGAAAGCCTCCCAGGTCACATACCATGTCACCTGACGGAAGGGAGAACACTTCCTGGGTCACAGATCATCGGACCGAAGGGAAACACTTCCCAGGTCACACTCCAGGTCATACCTGAATAAGGTTAAAACACCTCTAAGGTAACGTCCCAGGTCACGCGAACACGGAGATAACAATCCCTAGGACACATACCAGGTCACCTGTGCAAGGGGAAAATACTTCGCAGGTCACATACCAGGTCGCTTAAACAAATAGGTGGACACTTCCCATGTCACTGAACAAGGGGAGGGCACTAACTAGGTCACATGTACAAGTAGGGTAACATTTCCCAGGTCACATGTACAAGTAGGGTAACACTTCCCAGGTCACACTCCAGGTCACCTGAACAAGTTAAGAGGGGACACTTCCCAGGTCACCAGAACATGGGGAGAAGACTTCCTTTACCATACAACCACGTCACTTGAACAAAAATGGGAACATTTCCCAGGTCACACTCCAGGTCACATGAACAAATATGGGAGGTGAGGGGGTACTTTTACATATGGATTTACGGGGCATAATTCATGTACACATTTATCCCTCATTGACGTCGACTTAAAGTTAGGGGTCTCTCTCTCTCTCTCTCTCTCTTTTACTCTTACTTTCTCTATTCTCTCTCTAAATCCCCCCCCCCCCCATCTTCAGCCCCCAAGAGATCGAAAATGTCTCTCAAAGATTAGAAAAAAGAAAAATAAGATATTTTTTTTCTTCTTTATATTTCCCACGCCCGACCAAACCCCGTCATCCAGCTGAGTTCCCTCCACACATCACAATTGCTGAAGAAAAGGACAGATGATATACTAACCCAACACCTTCAAAATTTCCATTTTTGTTTTTACAAAAAAAGGAAAGTCGAATTTTCATGAACTAGGACAAACGTCTACTCAAAATCTCCCGAATTAGCTAATCTTCTGTTACAAAATTATGAGCATCGGTCTGCTGTTATAATCATCTATAATCCTCTTGCTTTATTTTCTTTACTAGAGTCTAATTCTCCACCTGTTGCATACCTATTTTATATTGCAGATTTTCTTTAATACTTGAATCGATATGTCTTGCGAATCAAATATTAAAATCGAAACGTTCTACATATTTCAATCTGTAATTGAATATGCTTCGCCTTTATGAAATTTAAATCTTACGTTTTACCTTTGCAATTTGTAATTAAACACACCTTGCAATTTTTAATCACTAAATCGATACATTCTGCTTTATTAATCCTTAAGTCGATACGTCATGTTTTGTTTTCACTGAATCTATAAGTCTTGCTTCCTCTTCTCGCTCTTTAATCTCTGATTCGATAAATTTTTATATCCTTTTATTTTTGAAATTATAAGCCTTGCTTTTCTGTGATTAATCAATAAATTTTGCTTTTTGCTTTTTGATTTTCTGAACCTTGATTCTTTTATGTGTTGAGTCTATAAGTTTTGATTTCATAAATCTTCGAGTCTATAAGTCTTGACTTTTCTATTTTTTTTTTTTTACTTTAATCTTTGAGTCTATAATCAGTGTTGATTTTTTTAGACTTTTGATTCTAAGTCTTGATTTCTCAAATTGTGAAGGTACTTCTTTTTTCTGGCAAGACATATCTATTCAAGGATGAAGTAAAGACGGACTATTGATTCAGAGCCAAAAAAAAGGTAAGACTAATCGATTCAGTGATTAACCTTTAAATTGATGCGTGTGGCTTAATCATTAAGGGAGTTTAAGGGATGGTGGTGACTTAAAATTAAACTTTGTTCTATTTTGCATAAATCCTAATAAAGTCTTTACAGTATCTTTAAAAGCATGCGAGTCATAGAGGTTAAAAATATATAACATTCATCTAAGATGATGAATTTAAATTTATATAATGTTAATTGGGTCATTATTTTCTTTTTCTTTTTAAGGAAATATTAATGCCTTTGATTTACATGATGTTAATTGCATTGGTATTTGCTAATTCTTTCTTACATTATATTTCTCTATGTTCCCATAATACAAATATATAAATCTACTTAGATTTATAAGGGAGAAATTTTCTTTTAAAATCTCCCTTAGCTTTTTTCATCAAAATCATCATTTTGGAACAAATTTTTCGTATGTAGCACTTTCACACACGCACACACACACACACACACACACAAACACACACACACACACACACTGTACATATCACACATGAGAGTGAATGAAGACTGACAGATAAGTAGAAGTCATCTACTTCCGTGAAAGAGCGAAATAACAGATAACATTATGTACAAAAATAGAAAGAGGTTATAGACGAGATTTCTATTCATATGTATATAAATATATTACAACCATAGAAATATGTAGGAAAGATTACACATAAGATACTCCAATCTTCGGGGAATCCAATATCCTTATACTTATTATGACAATACCTTCAAAGCCAGACTCTAAAGTAAAATGAAAAGGCATATTATATTGACAGATCCAAAGAGGATTTTTCTGTGTCTCATATATCTCGAAATATTTGAAGTTCTATGTTGGACTGTGGCTGGTGGATAGCGGTATGCCTCAAGTCTATCACACGCAATAGATAATGGAGTCAATAAAGATTTAGTAAGGAAAATACTAGAGCCGACGATTTGTAATCAATCTAAAGACCTTTTGAGAAAACATAAGATTCTTTTTTTTTCAGACTTAAACGTTGGTCAGTCATAAACTAGAACGAAAGAATTAAACATAAACTTGGACAATTTCTTTTTATAAGAACTCTAAAAAAAAAAGAAAAAATTAGGGTAATAATGATAATAATCCTCGTTAGGAAAATGCCAATAAGGACAAACACTATAAGCAATAATTCGAAGACAAAAACCGTACGAAGAAAATCATTACTGCTTTAGTAACTCCATCCAGGCCAAAGGATTGAACAGGACTAGATATCAGTCAGGACATAAATCCAACTTGAACAAAACTCTCGACATAACATGAACAGATCATAAACAAAAATACAATTCGCGTTACTGTAAAAAAAGCCTTTAATTACTTCATAATCACTAATTACTAGACTGAACTTTAAGATTAAATACGTTTGTCTTAACAAATGGACGATTTTGTTTTTCAAATCTTTTTAACAAAGGAGGAAACAGTTTATAAGTATGTTATATAATAAAAAGTAACTTAAGGTTCAAAAAAGTAACTTAAGGTTTCCAACAGCTTCTTGCCATATAGTAGTGTACATTATGGAGTGTCCTGGATGACCTGACGTGGCCCTGTGACCTCTGGTTACGGCAAGTGTGACCCAACTTGAATCTGTAACCGTTCACCACATCCTCCGAGACCAAACTTGACCTTCCGACCCGTCATTATCTACAGCCGAGTATCGAACTCCTCCTATTTGACCTGATCTGACCTTTCCCTGACCTCAACCGTCTACCCCAAAGGGGATGCGGAGAGGGGGCGATGGATGTGCGACTCTGGAACAAACTTCATCGCGTAACCTTTTCTCTTTGGTTTATCAAAGAACTCTTTTTCCCCAAGGGAAAGTTGACTGAAAGAGACGTTTTGCCCTGTCTTTATACGGAAGTTTCCTCTCTCATGATGCAGTCTTGGTTGATAAAACAATATCGGAAAATGGAAAACAAGAAAGCCCTAAAAGGTATAACATAATCAACTATTTGTTGAACACGCTTTTATGAAATTGACAAAAGCCGTTTCTGTTGTGCGAAAGTTTCTGGAGAAGGGATGCCAGCCGGAGGTGTAGGGGCGCGGGAGGGCTGTGGGGAGGGAGGGAGTCGCCCCAGATAAGGGGAGGCCTTCAGACCTTTAGTGGGATTTGCCTTGCGCGACGAAGGATGAATCCCTCGGCAGGGAAGGATGCGGGAAGGATATGTATTGGGGGAAGGTAAAGAGAGTGAAGACTTCGGAGGAGAGAGGAATCAGAGGGCCAGCAAGACAGAATGTAGATCCTTTTGAAAAATGTAGAATGACTCTAGTTAGAATGGTGGTATTGTGGGAGAGGATAAGATAGATAAGCATGAAGATAGCTCAACATGAACACAGGTAAGCAAGAAGATAAAATAAGTATGCATGTGTCTATCGATCTATCTTTCCGTAAACACCTATCTACTACGTCTGTCTCTGTCTGTCTGTCTGTCTCTCTCTCTCTCTCTCTCTCTCTCTCTCTCTCTCTCTCTCTATATATATATATATATAT
>JAYMFT010272596.1:0-10604 GCA_038088735.1 Panulirus argus
CTCTCTCTCTCTATATATATATATATATATATATATATATATATATATATATATATATATATATATATATATATTACTTTCCAAATGGAGCATGTACAGTTAACAGTCTTGTGTCGTTTCTATATGTGTAGCCGGCCACTGCCTGAAAGATGTAAGACAAAAATCATAGAGGAAAAATAATCTCATGATCATTGATTTTGAAATATTTGAAGACTAACTGATAAATGCTGTAAAAAGTACATTTCTTGTTACGATTCGCTTTAAAAGAATTTAAAATTTGAATATATGAAATGCAACTTTACTATGTGATCTGTATTTGGAAATACTATATACTTGCTCTGTAGTGTGGTTGACCCGACTTGACCTGGTCATCGTTCGTGACCACCACACAGATGAAACCGGTTCCTGTCATATCTGACGCACGACCTGTGGCCTCCAGGTCCCGCTCCACCGCCTCAATGTCCGGGATTTTTTTCACCTAACACTATGTTGTGTTTCCAATTCTGACCCACCATTCCGATTTTTTTTTTTTTGTATTTTTGTCTTTCATAATGCAATTCATGGTGGTTATCTTTCTTCCAAGGCTTTTCTCAAATAGGTTCGCATGATACCTTCTCACTGTTCTCAACATGTGATCTTAGGATTTTCACCGACCTTTGGGTTTATACGCGATCTCAGCTTTTTTCCGAAGCATGTCTGGTGATGACCTGTCTTCGTAATGTTATAGTTTTCATTTTCCAAGATAAACTACATGACGTGGTTAACAGCGGCTGTACTAGCAACGGGAAAACTCAGGATGGATTTTGCTGCAGAAATCTGCGAACTGGTCCTTCTTTATGTAAGGAAGAACTTTCCTATAGTTGTAACATCAGCTATGATGGATCTTCTGGCATATCATATGATTTTGCTTTTGCACCTCTTGCCGTTCTTTCGTATGCGCTTTATATCTTATTTCTTTATTAATCTTCATTACTTTTAGCTATCTTTTCTGTCTTCTGTCTGTATAGTGCTGATTAAAGAGTTAACGTGTATAGTTTCGAGTGTATTCTAATACTCTTAGCTTTGGCAACATGCTTAAGAAACGCTTCACCATATGTATGTACACCAAGTCTCGTTTTATCTCAATTCTTCTACTCCATGATTTTTCCTATTATTATCATTTGTGTATCATGAGGTCCATACAGGATATAGTTTGTCACCTTATCAACCAGGTATTTAAGTATTTGTAAGTTTTCATACATGTCAGGCATTACACTTGTTGGGTATATATGAAAGTTATTGAACTTACTCTGATGTTACTGGCGATGTGGCTAACATGTGTGTTTTGTGTTACAGGCGGTCACACCGCGACAGCTACGGTGGGGAGATGAGCACTGGGTCGTCCGTTGTGTTCTACTTCTTAGTCTTCCTCGCAGAGATTCTCATGTTCGGTCTCCTGAGTCTCGTGCTCTTCTGGTCAGTATACTACCGAGGAGGGTTCGGCTGGCGCGATGAGGTGCACCTGGAATTCAACTTCCACCCTGTGCTCATGATATGCGGCTTCGTCTTCTTCTTGGGTCATGGTAAGTCAAGACTTGCTTCTCTTTTCTGGCTAGGGTCTGCCGCTGGGAGTTTGTGTGTCGTAATTCTTGGGAGTAAAGACTTGGACTTTAAACTTAATTTCCTGGAAAGGTGCATAGCTCCACCCTGTGTATTTGATACTCTCTCTAGTTCAAGCCAGTTCCACTTCACCCATTAGTTATCATTTTCATATAGTTACCTTTCCTTTTTATATGATTTAATTTTTCCTTTTCATACTTGTTCCTCTCCGTTATTGATATAAATCATAAATACAAGACTCAGATATGTAAACCAGGGTAGAGGCTGTCCGCGTATCAGCTCCAGTCGTTAATAAGTAATATGTATCAGTTTCAAAAGTCAGTGAGTCATGTGTATCACAGTGTCAAACGTTAATGGGTCATGTGTCACAGACTCCGAGGCTCAGTGTTGCAAATGCTTCAGGACACTGACAATGTAACTAGACAATTATTATATGCTTATGAACTCTGGTTTGAAATGCCGTAAATATATTTCTAACGTTCTGCTAGCAGATACATGAAATTATGAATCAACCAATGAAATAATTCAGGAATTTGGACAAATGATATTCAAAATGTTCTTGATTATTTATAGACATGTAAGTCACAGGAGTGTCGTCATACTCCAGGTTTTATGGATAGGCCTCGAAGTTCCATATGAAGTATAGTAGAGTGTGGACTATTGACCATTCACCACAACCTGATTATGTTTTATTTTCTTTTAAGGAAAAAAACCATAGTATTTTTGGCTTATTTGTCCATGTTATTCACAGATAGACTAACAAGAGCCAAAATTAAGCGTTTTATAAAGTTGGAATTTGTTTCCCTGTTTATTGCATTCAGGTAGAACTGGCTGGCCTTGGTAGTGTTGCACACATTCTCATATACGCTGCTTATACACACACGCATACACATAAACCACTCTGTAGTGTACTGTTTAGCGTTACTATCCATGAGTCAACATGGGCTTATCCAGGATCAAGCTCGTTTGGGTTCGAATCCTGGGCGCCGCAGTTGACCCACTGTCAAGCCCACCTGTTCATCCTTCCTTTGGGGCTGGTAGATAACTGGGTACTTGGTAGGCTAGGGTTTGAGTGTGTGTGCATACATATATAGTAGTTAAAACAGGATACACACACCCACACAGACACACACACTAACATGAACTCACTCTCAATTACATACACATATTGTATATAGATGGACATAAACCTATTAAGAATAGGATGGCATGCATTGTTAGACAGCCAACTTGGAACACTATGATGCTATAATCTTCACCTTTAATTTAAACAAAAATAACATGGCTTTCTGACCTTTGTGCACAGTTAGACAAAATGACAGGTGAGTGTGCACACTCAGGGGGAATAGAAGACATTTGTGCACTGCCAGACAGAATGGCAGGCATTTTTGCACAGTCAGTTAGGATGGCTAATATTTTCAATATTAGCTAGATATATTTTGTAATTGCATTTGAGTACTTAGAAGACTGAATGATTAGCAGAGCATTATGTAGTATATTTTATTTCCTTCTACAAATAAGGTGATAGTGATGAGGGTTATAAAAATGAGTAAGATGATAATGATGAGGATAGATGTAAGGTAAATTAATGTAACATTGGATGAAACACTGGTCAAAAATCATTAGAACCGATGAAAATCTCATTTAATCTATCATATATAACAAGGGTTGAAGTATGAACAGTCATGTGTTGCAGTGAATTACTGCAATAGGAGAATGTCTAACATCATGAATATGCCTTCTTTCTAGGATGAACAATTGTATGCCCTGCTGAACTGCATCTTTGGAAGGATTTTAGCAATGTGAACATTAATATGACTTCTCTCCTAAATGAATTATTCTTGTGGTTCACCAAAATACTTCTTTAAGAAAAGTTCTATTGGCACTGTGAACATTCATGTAGCTTCTCTCTTGTATGAATAGCCATTTAGATTTAACTCAAAAGATGATTAACATTTCATATTCTTTAGATTGAGTGGAGCATGACCCTAGGGTACTTATGACATGAGACACATATTGGTTATTTCTATTGTTTATGGTTAGGCTACACTAGCTGTATACATGCACTGAAGAACTTGTTCATCCTACTTTTATTCAATAGTAGGAATAGTACTTTACTCTCAAATGGTTTTCTTTTACAGCAATGTTGGTGTACCGATTGTTCCGGTGCTGTAACAAACTGACAGCCAAGATCCTACATACATTCCTCTGCTTGATGGCTGTTCCATGCATTGTGGTTGCCACCATAACTGTTTTTGACTCCCACAACCTTCATAATCCCCCAATTCCTAATTTGTACTCCCTACACTCATGGCTGGGCCTGATTACCATTGGACTCTTCACTCTGCAGGTAACACACACGGTGAGACAGCACCCCTACCTAGGCCCCTCCACACCACATCCACCAACATTGAGTGACAAGATTCACAGCTAGAGTTACTTTTAAAGAAAAAATACGTTGGCAACACCTAACCATAATAAAATTTAATTTCTTAAGGATATGTAAGAAAATGTGCTCCAGTATGACATAAAGTAAACACTTCACTCCAAAATATAGTTTAAATTCAAAACATTCTGTAAATTTTTTCATACTTGTTCACTCTTTCCAGCATTAGTGAGATAGCACCAGGAACATAGAGAAATGGCCTCATTCACTCACATCCATTCTCTGGCTGTCATATGTAATTCACTGAAACCACAGTCCTCTATCCACAATTAAGCCCCACAGACCTCTCTATGGTTTCTTGTGGCCATTTCATATTCTTTGTAAATATGATAAATTCTATAAGATTCTAGTTTCACAAAGTGGAATATTGAGTGTCCAGGATATTTACAGATATCCAAAAATAGTTCATCATACATGATGAATCGATAAACAAAATACTATGAAACAATCTTTTGACCCACAACTGGTTTTGTGTGTTAGTAAATGTCTGAATTTTATTTTGTGTTGTACATTCAGTATTCAAATTTTTTTCGACATATAAGCAATCATATCACAAAGAGGATATCAGATTCTTGTGTTACGGTACATACAATCACTATTACAGTCTAAAGATTCTCTTACCCAATAACAATAACTTGCATAGGTCTAGAAAATTTTGGCAAATCATAGCATAAGAAAATCCTTTTGCTGAGGGCCATTTGAAGTTATTAAATTTCTCCCTATGAAATAGTTTTATAAGCTTTGTTAAAAACACATTTTGACATAGTTAAGGCAGTAGCTTACAAGATACCTTTAGTTAAGCAGTTACTTCTTGGAACATCTGCAAAATCTAAATTATTTTTTAGCCTTACAGTATCCTGTAAGTATCAGCATGTGGAAAGTTAACCTACATTTGGTAGTGCCTGTTGCCAATCATTTCAAATGCATGGTAACCACAGAGTATGATCTATATTATATTCTTAAGTGATAAATCCCCAGTACAATTAAGCATGATATCATGAAAAGCAGTAGAAGATCAGTTGTGGATTGTGTCTTTGAAAAGCCAAACCTGAAAAGCATGATAATCCAAATATCTTCTCATACAGAAAAAAGTAAAAAGTAGATACCTTGCAACTTCTAAGAGAAATTGTTGAAATTTGTATTAACTTGGAAATATATGAAGTATTATAGGTTATACATAAGGGTTTTCTAAAATAGTCAACAGAGTTATGTGATGAATTAAGTAAAAGTATTCCAGGTTTCATTTACACACTCTCATCATGAAAACTTGCAACTACAGTGTACAAAACATGAGGGAGCCCAGGAGGTGGCTGCTGTAATGTTTGTGTTTATATCACACACACATACACATTTTATATATATATATATATATATATATATATATATATATATATATATATATTTTTTTATACTTGATTGCTGTTTCCCGTGTCATATATATATATATATATATGATGTTCCATGAATTATCAGGTCAAAAAGAATTACTTTAACACTTATGCAGTGCATCCAGTGCTTCATACTTACATCTATCAGCATCTGCATGAATGAAGATTTAGTAAGAAAAGGTTTAGTCTTGTTTTATTACGTAACACAATGAATATAAGTACCTCATTTTCTGTCAGAAATAGTGTAATTATATCATGCTTATAATAAAGCTTATTTCAATTATGGTATTTCGTTCCTAGTCAACAATACACATGGCCAGTTTTCACACTGAAAGTATTTACTGAACTTCAAAATCTTACAGCTGGTGGTTGGATTCTTCAGTTTCTGGTTACTTCTCTGCTGTGAGCAAGGAACAGCAAAGTTCCGTTCTGGTTTGGTTCCTGTCCATACCACCTTTGGAATCATCACATTTATGCTTGCCATTGCCACTGCTGTTACAGGATACACTGAGAAGGCCTTCTTTGTACTGAGGTTAGTCGACTTGCCATTCTCCCAGAGACATCCAATCATTGCATTTGTTTAAAGTTTAAACCACTGAAGAGTAAAATAATACAATTAATAAAATCAAAGCAGTTTGACTACAGATTAGATGTGAAAGAAATATTTTACTTTATGTTATTAAACTGTGGCAAAAACTTGACAGATACACTTTGGATGTCAGAGAAAAGTCCAATTTGTGGATTACAATGCAGATGTATCACAGACATGCAGTTTTGATATTCCAATTAACTTTTTAAGTGCATGCTACTTTTCAGTACCATCAAGTGCTTTAGACATTTGAATCTAGAATTTGGTACTTTCTCAATCCAGTGTACTCAGAAGGTATGGTTCAAGTAAATTTTTTACACATATTACAGTGCAAGTAAAAGCTCGTGTTATTTGATTAATATATTCAAAATACTTTTAAAAATTTTCATAGATAACCAGCACAATATTTGTGGGTCACTAATCTGTGACCTTGGTCTAGTATTTGCTAAGATTATTTAAGGATGACTTCTGACAATTATGGAATTTTGAACATAGTAAGATTCACCTAAATAGGCACTCTGCTCATGAATATTGATAACTAAACTAAATCATTTGTCATACCGCAGATATATGAGTAGACTTAATGAAAACCAATTTGTACCATTAACTATAGGTAGCAGTTTTTACTGCAGCAACTACTTAAAGAATTTTTGAGCCTTTCCTTGTGTAATTAGGTTTCAAGAGGTGCCTCAAAATTATCTGTTGAAAATGAAAGTCCCTTTTTAATATTTCTCAATTTTTCTAATTTTATCTTGACCTTGAAATCATATCAAAGCATAAAAACTGCAGGTTTTAGAAAAAAATTACTAAAAATAAATTTCAGTTACTCTTATATGAAATTGATGAGAATTAAATCAAGATTAAAGTATTCTATAAACATATCAAAGCAAGTAAAAAAATGCTCAGTAAACTCCTGAATATTGGTGAGAATCTCCCTCTATAGGAGAATGCATTTTGAAATATGCAGGAAAGGCATCGGGTAAATCTGAATGTTTCATTCAAGGGCATATCACTGCTAAAGAGTTAAAACATATATATATATATATATATATCTATGGGTCTCCTATAGTGCACAGAAAGCTGGCCACATCTACTGAGCAGGACCACAGGTCAAAGGATGTGACATTGTGTGTGTGTGTGTCTTTATGGGGTAAGCACCAGACAACAAGGGAATAAGAGTTCAGTTACTTCTGAGTAGAAGTTGCATATTGGGCATGGAGGGTCTTATGATATTTCTAATTGGTGTTTGTACAAGGAGATATTTACAATCCTGATGAGAATTGTTGATAACTCATTTATGTCGGGAGAGTATAGTTTCAAATGAATACATGTCTGGCGAGTGAAGATTGAGACTGGGTTGGCAGGGTGGTTGTTTAATGCAGTCTAGATAATTTTCGAATTTTAGTTTGTATATATATGTTTTGTCACTGTTGTGTTTGTGGAGGGAAGGGAGCTGTAAGGATATTGGATGGTTTAGAGGAAGAGAATCTAGTTCTGTTTCAGAGAACTGAGTGCCAAGCATACTAAATTGAGCTTGTTTTGGAAGTATTATTGTAGCATTTTGAAGGTACTGGATGTCTGAATCTGTTACGCAGTTGGTGATTGTTTCTAAGTGCTCTGTTTTGTGTGGTTTGCATTTTCATTATATTTACTTTTGTTAGGGTGGATGACTAGGCAGGTGAGGCTTAATTCATGGTGAAGTAGATAAATTGTTGTAGTGAATACTGAGGGATTCTTTTTCTTGTACAAATCTGGTACACATAAGTTTTCTGAGCATATTTAGTTTGTTTATGGCCTTTGTCTTGATGTTTGTTTTAGAGAAATGAATGTTGTATGTGTCATATGTGATACCCACTGTGGCTAGAATTTAAGTGAGACTGGTTAACCAATCAAGATTATGGGAGGGAACAAGTTAGGTTCATATTTTTCAGGGGTTGAGAGGGTGACTGTAGTTTCTTTAAGGATGAAGAGATTCTATTTTGAGTGATCCTGCATTCTAAGTGTATGATTTTGTGTTGCATGTTTGCTGTTGCTTAGGTAATACCAAAGTGCTGTGATGCAACTGTGAGGTCATCCGTATATGAGAGGACTCTCACATATTGGTTTGTGGTCTGTGGGGGAGGTCCTTGAGGTAATTTAGGAAGAGGTTGAAGAGGTTTGGAGAAAGAACTGCTCCTTGAGAGTTCCATTTTAGAGTTTGAGGATTTTATGTAAATGAGTTCCACTTTCATGTCTTCATTCTAGATGCCACCCATATGTCCAACATTAAAATCACCAGTGCAACATATCACACAATTCCTCATGCCCTAGATCCAATTTCCATAGTGAAGACAGTAAATATTCCTCAGTTGTCTTGTACTCACCCCACAAAGACATATACACAACATTATAACATTTGTACACATGCCAAAACACTTCTTGACCTGTGTCCTACGCAGTGAATGTGTCTAGCTTCCTGAGCACTGTAGGAATCCTTTAGAAGGGGATTCTGGGGCAGGGAGGTAAGCCATACATGATAAAGTTTAGTTATAAAAATCAGGTAGTTTTAGTGGCCTCTGCTTCATTACTCCAAGTACCACAATAAAAAATGTATATGCATACATGTTTTAGGTAGTTCAAATTATATGATTTTGTAAGATGTAGCAAACTCTCAGTTGTTTTGCTTACTTTCTGATGTGGAACTTATTTTATTACAAAACCCAAGTGTAATTAGTAAAGGAAATCAACTTTCACGGGTCTTTGTGACTGTACATAGAGTTATTTAAATAATTCACTTCCTGGATCCAGATAAGTAAAGAAACTTTTTGAACTTTATTTGCTTCAGATTTAGCAATTATATGGTTTTATCACAGGTTTAGATATATCACTAGCAACAAAAGAAATGAATTTGAATACACAAAGGGGTCTAGCTGTTTTCATGTTTCTCATTATTGTTATACCCAATTAAAGCAGTCAATTCAGAGAAGTGTTATAATTCTTTATAGTGCAGATGATACAGACAAATTGAGTATAAAATGTCTGCCAAAGCAAAGAACTTTTTTCTGTAGTAAGTTGTTGGATTTGGTACTTAATAGAAAATTCATAATTTACTTTACTGCATCACTGAGTCAACAATAGCTACTGGTAAGTATGATAAAAGTTTACTGCTTGCATGAAATTTTACTGGACCGTTGCTCTCGAGTATTAAAATAGCTAATAGAAAATGACATAACATACAACATATTGACTTGAAGTTGAAGACTTTCTATCATCACTAAATGTATACATATAGAATTTTACTGTGCATAACTCCAATTGACTATTTTGACATCTAAGAAGACAGTGACTATATTGCTTGAGTTGGTCTGCTACAGATGATCTAGTTTGATCTTCCTAATTCTTTGATAACTTATTTATCATTTATCTAAATATATAGGTTGAAAAGGGTGTTTCTGACTACTGTATCCCCAGTATACAGAACTATCAAGACTCAAATGAACAAAGTATATGGCTATCTCTTGACAAAAGAAATTAATTAATTTTTCACAGGTTGGCTGTTTGGATAATGGTATATGACATGTGCTTGTAGATATGTAGAGACTTAGTATGGAAATATATTGCTATTTTCCAATTTGAAAATAATAAAATTAAAAGCAATTTCATGGGCTAATTTACAGTAATGAATGATGTTCCTAGAGCTTACTTTCACAAAATCCTTTAGTAATAGTAAAGTTTGGAAGTGTTAAACTCAGGTTAAGAAGCTGGTTAGGAAAAGTGTTTTATTTTCGTACAATTTTTATCAACAAAAGTTACTAACCATGGCACAAATGAAAGCAATATCAATTTCCTTTGATATTTGCAATAGCATCTACATAACTTCTATAGTGTTTACAAACATGATTAAGATTGTGTTGCTGTTATTCCTTTCTCTTCTGTTGTGTTTTTCTTCTGGAGCACATATGTAGAGGCAATGGCAGTAAATTTTGGAAAGGACTGTGAATCTTTAATCTTATTAGACCATAATTCTTTTTCTTTCCCTATAGCAAAAAAGAGTTAACTATGCTGGTGAATGAAGCATGGGTGATCAACGCTCAAGCTGCAGGTCTAGCAGGGTTGGCCATTGTGATGGGATTCCTACTGTACTCATCTCGATATGCCCGCAGCAGCCATCCTGTGGCTATTATTGATCCACCTTCCAATTCTCATTATGTTATGACTCAGAAGACATATTACTACCGAGACCATGAGTAGAATAATCCATAAATCAGTATTAGGCTTTTTCTGTATACTTGAATGGAAGAAAGGATCTGTTGTGGTGACAATACAGAATGTGATATGATTATTACTTTAGCTTTGAATTGCTATAGTGGTCAAGAGTGATTTTCACACAAGTCCCACTTACTGATGATCCTTTTTCATTGACAGTATGTAGAAATATGTGATTGAAATTTGTAGCCATGACTGGGAACAGCACTTGGTATGTACAGCACTCTTATATGTATTACCTGTTGTATGTTTATCTGTGCCATGATATATATATATATATATATATATATATATATATATATATATTTTTTTTTTTTTTTTTTTTTTTTTTTTTTTT
>JAYMFT010272607.1:0-10604 GCA_038088735.1 Panulirus argus
TATATATATATACGGTTTCTTAAGATGACACTGACGCTTCATGTTTCCGGATGTTAGCCGGTACCTCCTGGTGTTGTGCTGTGTCATATTATGTTTTATTGTACCATACATATATCTGGAAAGGCCTGTGAGGTCTGGTTGCGGATAGGGAGCTGTGGTTTCGGTGCATCACACTTGACAGCTAGAGAATGGATGCGGCCTTTCTTCGTCTGTTCCTGGCGCTACCTCGCTAACGCAGGAAACAGAGATCAAATACGTATTTCAAAAGACAAGTCCTGTACCTAGCTCTAAAACACCAGATGTCACCATATGAAAGCGTTTAGCCTAATGGCATTGCTCTAAGACAGAATATATCGTTTTCGTTGAGGTTGCAATGATGATGATGGAACCGGTAGCCAGAGTAACAGTCGAGGCGAGAACCGCCACAGGTCGTCGGCACAGCACCAACACTTAAATATTTACGAGCGACTTACGACTGCTCTTTATTCGGCCGCTAGAGACTGCGGTATCTCGACCGGCGTGTTGTGTTGACTACGCGCTCACTCCCGTTCTCCCTCGTAACTTTTTCGGTGATCTCTCACTCGCCGCTTTCTCCTTAAGGGAGAATAAAACCCAACGACATAATCGTGGAAAGTAACAATTTATCGCACAAGAAGAGCCCCTCTAGCCTAGACTCATGAGTCACACACAACATCAAGAGGTTTGGTGATAGATCATATTATATAAACAAGAGACTCGCATAAGGAGTAGCTGTACCGACTAGTCCATGCAGATTCTAGCACCTTCCAGATAGAATTATAAGGTTCTCTCTCTCTCTCTCTCTCTCTCTCTCTCTCTCTCTCTCTCTCTCTCTCTCTTGACTTTTTTTGGAGTTATCTCAAAAATTCAGTGAGACCGTATATGGTCGACCGAGGCCTTTTTCATTTTGGCGAGGGGGAATCATTCGCTGGGGTAGGAGTGCTAGCTACCCCGCAGCAGCTCCGAGTCAGAAAGTAATTAACGTAAAAAAGAACATTAAAACAATTTGATGCTCATATCACAGCACATTAGTTTTGGGTAATGGTGGTCCTCACTGGGCTATGGATGAAAATCCCCTTAGCTTTGAGAGACTGACTCATTAATATCGTCCGTTTCAAATCTGTCATCAGCGGTTCACCTCGTTAAAGCAGCGATATCTTTACTTGATATGGCGAATAAAAGGAGGTCGTGATGAGAGATGGGTTCTCATCACTCTGGGCGCTCTGCTTTATGTATATATTCTGGTCGTAAAACTGGACCATTCATAGCGAGGGAGTGACAATTTACTCGTGAAAATTTTACGACTCCTCGTACTCATCTAGATCGCTCGTAGCGAGGGTATAACCATCTGGCTATCGTGGTTTCTCAGGCAGTAAGGTAGAGCTATGTCGGTATGTGTAGTAAAGAGACCACTGGGGATAATATTCCAAGCTGAAAATGAAGGTACTTGTGATCCATCTGTGTGGGATATTTGTGTCCTTTCTATCTGTGGATGTATAAGCAAGTTTGAGCATATATAAGGCAACTGTTGTCACGTTGAACTTTGCTTCTAGTATCAGGACGTCACTCAGTTAATAGGCATACTTAATGTAAAGTGGAGTTAACACATTCCTACATTTATGGTTATGTTTACTTGCGTTACAAACGCGCTGTGCACACACACACACACACACACACACGTTACAAGAGTATAAAACTCTCCCCATAACACACAAATGATAATCACACACATAAACATACGGATTTTAACCATTACGTACGGCGCCCCAACTAAAGCTTATTCGTCAGAAATCTCAAAGCTGGCGTTATAAAAGGTTTTGCCATCAGTTAAGCAAAACTTCACGCAAGTGAGAAATAGTAACTGCTGGTCCAGCTGTTGCAAAACAGCAACTTGAGAATATATTTAGCCATCATGATCGTCAGTGTGATGTTATATATTCTTAAAACGTCACGAATTTCACAAATATGGTCAGCTTTGTATTGTGACATTTTCCTGTTTTCCACCCAAACACATCCGTAGGCCAGACTTGTTTAAATAACAGTAAAACGATCGTTATTAGCATCAGTGGTCATGTGCATGACACATGCATGAATGAATATAAACACAAACTGCACAAAATGCATTCCGAAAGGAAAAAGAATCAGGACGGGTTTTTTTCCGTCGCTTCCCCGTCAAAGAACAGAACATTCAGTCCACTTTGCAAGTCCATCATATTGTCAGTTTTTTTCCCTTTTTTTTTTTGTCGGCCAGGACGTCAGTGATATTCTGAAAGCAAAGGATGCATCGCAGTGGCGTGTTAAGATGAAAGGAGAGGCATTTGCATCGTTGATGTGGCAACATGCAGCGAGAGAAAAGTCATGTGCTTCTAGCATTTTTGCAGGCAAATGGGGGGATTCATATGGTACAAAAGTGAGGTGTCTGTTGCATTACACATTCCTACCCACACAGACTATTGTATTGCTGATAAATCGAACCGCTCTTGGGTTTCGTTACTCTGAAATGCTTGTAAGCAAGAGAATTCTATTATACGAATGTTCCATTGCTCTGAAGCCTTCCCCTTACCTCATATAGATACTGATTAACTCTTTGGTTGAATAATATTATTTTCGCGTAAGCTAACTCGGGTTAGATTAGCTGAGCTAACAATTGATCAAACTAGGATGATTTGTGAATCGTATTCGTTGTTATATCTGATGTGGCGTCTGTTCTCCCTTACTGCCACAACGTTGAGGGAATTGAAACTAGATGGAAAAATTACTTTAACACCATCGTGAGAAGCACACGCTGATAAACCCGGGTAACGTGCCCCTAGTTCACATCCTACGCGTCATGTCATGTCATCTCTGTCCCGTGGATGCTGAGAATTCTTGACCAGTCGCTTGCACGCAAACACTTCACACAGAGAGTGTGCGAAGCGTCGGATATACTGGCTCAGAGCCAAGCTCATGTTGAGCGTAGATAACATTTCAATGGTTGGCTGTGCCGTGGCGATAGGTTGAGTCAGAGAAAAAAAAAAAAAGATCTTATCAATTCCTCCAACTCGACTGTTCGTTTTGGGTCAGAATGTGGACGATCAATTCCTCCAACTCGATTGTGTTCGTTTTGGGTCACAATGTGGACGACTATCCCATCGTCACCGTCGTTAATGACGTCCAATCGCAGCGGATAATCCTGCGGAAGTAGTTCGTACTGGTGATGTGCAAGTTTCTCTAACAATGCTGCCAGTGATGATTATGCAAAACTAGTGCCGGATCCATCATAGTTATAAGATTATCGTGGACGAGGAAGTTAATAAAGATTACGAAGAAGAAAGAGAGGAAGTTACAAAAGAATAATTTTCCACTGATAACGAAAAAAAAAAAAAAGCAATCAAAGCCTAGGTACGGAAGGACGAGAATAACAGTTAATTGAGTAGCAGTTAACGTTGCGTGCTGGAACCAGTCAGTGGTTGGCATGCGTTTGTGAACGGTCAGCAGGCTGAGCAAAATATCATTTTGAAATGAATAGAAATAATCACGTAAGGGCCACAACACGTTTGTGGACACTGACATCCCATCGCTCACCATGGTAAAAGCGACGTTGATCTCTGTGCATCTGGTTTATATAAAATTCACTGATTTATATTTCGGTATCGGGGGGGTTAATGTTTAATCTTTCACATAACACTCCATTTTTTTTCAACAAAAGGCAAAAACATCACTGTTAATAGAATTTATTTTATTTCATTTTATTTCTTTTTTATGTTGAAGGCTCCAGTCACGGACAAAAGTTTTGATAAACTTTTTGAGAATAATCCAAATGAATGTAATATGTAGTTGAAAGTAATCAATTACCTCTCTCTTTCAAAAAAAAAGAAGCCTTAATAACCATCGGGTGATGAAATGTGGTTATTGATAAAGCGTACTTACATTAAACATTTGATTAGCTCCACTACCTTTCGATCACTACTCCGGATGGTAGAAATAACACGCTAGTTACATACATATCTTATGCAGCCTACGAATTCGAGAGGAGTTGATGTCGAATTACTTTACCCTTCAATTTGTCGAGTATGTTTATGAAGGTAAAGATGACATAGCTGCAGGAGAGGACGAATGCATGTAACCCCACTGGTTGTGAAACAGTTTAACATCGGAATATTTTTTTACCTGATCCCGGCCACGCAATCATACCAGTCTGTGTCAGCGGATGTTAGTAAAGAGAGTCAGGTAGCTTTTTTTTTATCCTCTTTTAGGTTCCGTTTTTCGTTGTTTTACTCTTATTATGTCGTTGGATTTCGTGCGCTGGGGTTGCTGTACACCGTCACAAGGAGTCTGATCATCAAATCTCGACTGGAGCCATGATCATGGGTTTCTGTAATATTTTTTTTAGAACAATTCAGGAGACCTCTTGAGCCAGTGTACCGATCGGAGTGAGACTTGCCTTACCTGATGCGTGGGTCGATCCAGTTAGGGTTTGTTCACGAGAAGCTGGCTATGCATAAAGTACGTGGCCAGCACCTACTAACAGAAACAGACAGGCCATCAGAGGTTTGTACATGTTTTCGCTGGATAAAGAGGGGCAAACTGCGTTTTATAACAGTTCTTGGGCTTGGGTAATATAGCGCATGACGCGATGGTGCGCTTGGAATCTCATATTTTAGCAGGGCTACGGAAGGAACTAAAACCATGTGAATTCTCCATCTCCATCAACAAGGCGACACAGCTAATGCGCGAGGCTTAGCCTCAGGAGTAGGAGGAGCAAAGACTAGCGCCATAAACAAACACGACGGCAGCGCCACCACCAGAAAGCCCGCGAATGTTTTCGTCCGGAATTACTGCAGACCACCGCCTTGCTCTCTGGCATTCTCTACTCCCGACCGCTAAGGTAAACAGGTCCGATGGTCGACTTGATGACCCCCTGCAGCTGCCTTACCGTAATAAGCGATCCTAAGCTTCGTCTCCGACAGCTTACCTCATATAACTCTACCCTGGTACTGTCGCATCATGCTTTGGAATCCGTTGATTAGGAGACGCGTCTGCTGATTGATCTGATATTACCGCCGGACCTGTCTCATGTTGCAGACTCCGTCACCCAGTTGACACGTAGACACACGTTGTGCCTGATGTGTTTTGACCTATGGTAGAAACGACGTATACCGCCCTCTCCGGTGACGGTCACTACCAGAGCTGGACATTTTGAACTGATGCTGATGTATCAGGCGACTTACATGACAAAAATAACAGCATTTCAGCTAAAATCCAAATATATGACACATTTTCTATGACAGGAATAATATGCCAGTAAGGACTCGAAAACGAAACCCAGAGAGACCGAAGCTTCTCTGTTTCAATGCACTTCGGGAGAAGTCCTCTGGCATCCTCCCAAGGCTATAACGTACCGTACAGAATGAAATTGCAAGACTTTAACAGAAAACCTGAATAGGAACAAAAGCCCCAAGAGTTACGTGGGATCAGAGTCAAGTCAGGCCACGGTCGGGCGGTGACCTGAGAGAAAGAAGTGTTATAATAAGATCAATTCTATAGCTACGCTGACTTTGAAATTCTCTCTCTTGTATTGCACTTAATCCCACGTTTGCTCTATCGTAACGTGGACCGTCTTACCAGCATTTCTGGTAAATGGTTGTTTTTTTCAGTTACTTGGATAGACATGGCATTGCTTGTATTAACATTCGTAAGCCATGTACAGAGTTAAAAAAAAAAAAAACAGAAATCGGAGATGTAGAATTGACTGGCATTTAGAAATCAAAACCTACATTTTGTGGTGCATACGAGAGTATTTAGCAAAGCTTTTCACTCTTATTGTGTCTTGGACTTTTTACTTCAAACCCTAAACAGTCATTACCCGATCAAACAGTTAACCTAACCAAAAAGAGTTACGTAACTCTCCCGCAGGCAAACTTTATCTGTGAACGAGAGTTGGACTAGATATTATCATCTATTTCGGGAAACACCAGAGACTTGGGGTTGAGTCTAGACAACAGCAACGTCTGTGCTTCAGTCATTTCTTCAGCCAGCCTTCCTGGTATCCCAGGGATTTTGAGAAAGTTTGTTGGAAAAAAAAAAAAAAGAGAGAGACCTCGATTTTGAGACTCGGTGGCATGCATGCAGTTCAGAGTCATAGGAACATTTCCCGCGGCGTTTCACAAAATACCCTTCGTATTTTACTATCAGGCGGAGGGATTATATGTGCGTTCAGTCCCGGGACGCTGCTGCGGGGAAAGTGGATTTATCTGACACAAACAATACCCCACTCTCGCTCCCACACACGCTCGCTCTTACGGACAATTTTCCTCATACACACACACATAGTCTCCCTCTCTCACACACACACACTCATTCATATCCTCTTTTCACACACTTTTTTCTCGCACCTATGCTCTCTCTCTCTCTCTCTCTCTCTCTCTCTCTCTCTTACACACACACACATTAGGCAATAACAAATAGGCAGTGACGCACGAGTGGACCACGCGTGGGATAATGTAGGTGTAAATGTTACTACTGATATGAAAATCTCAGCGTTGCAGAGTTGGATGAATGTCGTGTTGCACGAAGGTTGCGTTGCACGATAGCAGTAGTGGATGAAGGAAGTGTTGAAGGGAATGTTTGCTAGGTGAAGTCGGTGGTGGGTAAACTTAGTTTCTGGATGAGGGCGTAGTTGGACGAAGCTAGTGCTGGGTGAAGACACTGCTGGATGACGTTAGTGCTGGATGATGGTGACATCAGATGAAGATACAGATCACATCTGGTCGATATACAAACAACAAATGAACAAAAAACCACATCTGGTCGGTACAGTTGGTCGACACACAAACCACAGGTGGTAGATAAAACTACAACTGGTCGACACACATAGTCCACACATCATAGATAGAGCACAAGTTAATAACACCCAGTGTATAACCACTAGATCCAGGAAAACATAACTGAAGAACATTTAGAAATGGGCAACTCTCAAACAACGATAGGTCAAGCAATCCACGGCCAACTGCAACACGATAGTCTAGACGCTAATCAGAGCTGATTGGTTTGCAAACTAAACCTGGTTGACTAAGTCACAACCATCTGTCGAGTCACAAAACAACTACTTGTTTAGTAATCAACGAATATTAGTATAATTCACAAGTGTTCGACATTATATGTATACCCGCCTGATCGACTCGCAGTCCATAAAATGGATAGAAAACTCGACACATACACTACATCTGCTGACAGTATTAATCTTACCCTGTGGAAACTAAGAGAGGTTTATTACCACCACCACCGCCACTACTACTACTACCACTACTACGCTACTTCTACTACTACTACTACTACTGCTGCTTTACTATTATTACTACTACTACTACTGTTTCTCCTACTACTACTACTCCCACTAATACCACTACTGCTCCCACTACTGCTGCAACTACTATTTGGTGAGGCCAGACACCACAAATGTTCATCCCACCAAGGGCAACTGATCATTTCGCAAACTACGGGTAATTAGCTTAGAGACGATGGATGGTCATATTATAAATCACAACCACTAACCCACAGAAGGCGATTAGTCATCTAGCAAGCCCCAGCTGTTTAACTCACTTTTTTTTTTTCTTGACCACAAATCGGTTGGTCGGCCTTCAGAACACAGTCGGTAAACTAACAACCTGTAGTTAGTTGTTTTACAGTCCCACATTGGGTGGGTCAGCTCAGGGAGAGGCAACACCGTCCTATTCGGCACAGGGGGAACTGCCATCAGGATGAGGCAACACCCTCGTCTGTGGCACGAGAAGAATCACCTATGGGGTGAGGAGGAGGAGGAGGCGGCGGCGGCGGCAACACCACCAGCGGAGGGAGCGAAGCAGCCCCCAATCCAGCTCAACGGAGAGCAAGTTTTGAGCAAGTTATTGGCAGGACGCAAACCTTCGTTCGGGAAAATATTCAAGAGTGATGGATGATCTGCACTGAATTTTACAAGGTGATCCATTTTTCGTGTGTGGGTGTGTGTGTGTGTGTGTGTGTGTCGGGCCACCGCTCACCAAAGAAGACGGATGCTTTCAGAAAGATGTGCAGTATGTGCCGGTGAAGACGAAATCAGTGCCTGGAGAGACGGTTTATATTTTTCTGAAGATGGTGTCTATACGAGGAGAAAGAGAGAGCATATCTCCCAGCAGAAAATTTAATGCAACCAAAGAGAGTTGGAATATGTGCTGCTGGAGATTGAGTATATGCCAGTAGAAAACGGAATGATTGGAAGGAGAGACGCAATAAGTTTGTGTCCGATGAAAAAGAATCAGTCTCGTTGACGGCGAAATACATTCGTAATACAAAGGAATTCAAACTGCAACAGACCGTTGGGTTCCTTCGAGGCTTGTTTATGATCATGGAAGACATCACGTACTTATAGATCTATGCGGTACAAGTAGAAATGTACGTGGACATATGATATACATACCAGTCTAGCTGGATTATGCGTCACATTTGAGATAGAAAGTGTAACGGTAAGTATGCAATATGTGCCAGAGGAAATATGTGCCGGTCAATAAGCGACGGAGGAGATGAGATGTGTGCCTGTGGAAATGGAATGTGTATTGTTGAATGTTATGTCAGTAAAGACTGAATATGTGCCGATGGTGATTAAGTACGTACAGATGTGAAATATGCGCAAGTAATGGAGAAGTATGTCCCATTAGGGTTGGAATTACCCACTGAGAAAAAAAAATGTAACTTGTGCCATTGGCGATAAAAGATGTGATTCGATGGTGATTTAGTAATAAGATGTGCATGTGGAGGTGGAATGGGCCGGCGGAATGTAACATTAACTAGTGCTAGTACATGTACAAGATATGCGAAGACAGGTGGAGCGATGGAATATGTACGTGCCAGTGTGAGGGAGAATATGTGCAGGGATGAAGTTTGCGTCACCGGAGAGAGAATATGTACTGAGAAGGTTCTTGTAGAGACGATACGTAAATTATATATTTCCGACCAGATGTAAAATGATCGCGGGTATCAGTTAGCACGTAAGCATCGTACACGCCCGGCCATTGGTATCTCCACAGCGCCGCCGATAAATCGCATTGACTGTGCCATGCTCCAAGCGAGCGGCAATCCTGGACGCACGCAACAAATGACAGCGAGGATTAGTGAGGATTTCCCCCAGTAATCCCGGGTTGTGCTGGGCCCTGGCAGGGAGGGGGAGGGGTGACCCTAGTGGTACCACCGCAATTGTACTTATCATATTAGCATGCCAATCGCCTCTCTGATTACCCGACCTGAGTGAAGGAAAAGGTGATCATTCTCCGCGATAGACTGACTGACTGTTCGAGAGTTGATGATGTACTTTCTGCGCGAGAGACAAGGCGAGGAGGCTGTTGCCATCGTGCTGGTAACAGACTGCGTTTTCTTACATGATCACGAAGGGTGTTGGGGTGCCTTGTTCAGGTGGCGGTGAGCTGCCCCATTCAGGTGGTGGTGTGGTGCCATTTCCTGGTGGTGTCGAAACACCTTGGCCGGGTGATGACTAAATTACCCTTGCCAATTGATGACGAAGATCCTCAACATATTTGCAAGAATTCGTCGAGGCTTGTAATGTCAGAATAAGTCTCTTTCGTTATATATTCCCTGGGCTGTAAATAACCGGATAATAATCTGTTTCTTGAGTCTGTATACCAGTGGTTTCGTCTGAATATCTCGGCCCTGCTGTGTAAAATGGTGAGTATGCGCTCTTTGTTCAGCCTGCTGTATATGTACATCAATAGCCAAGTTCTTTTTACTTGGGATATAAAGGTAGATCAGTTCCTGTATCTTCACTGCTGTGTATACAAGTGTAAAAATGTTTCTTACGCTCGGCGTTGTTGTATAAACAAAGGGAAGTATTCCGTTTTTAGGTCGAGATATGTTTATGATGAAGAGGTAAAATATCCGCTTCCCGGCAATGGTATTATGTAACGGTGGACAAGCTCGTGTTTCCTGCTAGACAAGTTTCTGTTTCCTGGCCGTCTTGTATAAGACGGTGGGTAATTTCCTGTACGTCGGACTTGACGGATGTGACAACTGATTACAGAAGCAAGATGTTTGGAAATTAAGTAAGTAAGGACGGGTAAATTACTTACATATACGACCCGTCCTGTTCGTTCAGATTCGCTTCCGAACTAAGAAATGCGATGGAGAGGCCAAAAACATCATCTTCATCACTTGAATTCCCTTGTCAGATCCTAGCAGGAACACACTGATTCAGTCGTTTTCACTGAACTTATAAACTTGTTCCGGCCACCGCGTTCCTTGGTAAATATTTCGAAACTGGTTCCCCGGATGACGAAGACAAACGCGTCGGCTGCTTAATGTTAGTGGCAGTAGCCCGATACTACACAGCCTTGGCAGAGCACCAGTGGGGCGTAATGAGCTCCTAAATTTCCCTTATCGTCCGCATGATGATACAGTGTTCTCTCTCAGAGGCGGTGTAGTGTTTTCCAGAGACGTCGGCGCGCCATCTCACGGGCTGAATAATTTTCCATGAACTTCCACAAGTTTCTAACACACACACACACACACACACACACACATATATATATATATATATATATATATATATATATATATATATA
>JAYMFT010272618.1:0-10604 GCA_038088735.1 Panulirus argus
CAACTTTTGCAGTTTCTCACTCGAATCAGCCACCAGTGCTGTATCATCCGCAAACAACAACTGACTCACTTCCCAGGTCCTCTCATCCCCAACAGACTGCATACTCACCCCTCTCTCGACAACTCTTGCATTTACCTCCCTTACCACCCCATCCATAAACAAATTAAACAACCAAGGGTACATCACACACCCTGTTATAGACCAACCTTCACTGGGAACCAGTCACGCTCTTCTTTTCCTACTTGTACACATGCCTTACACCTTTGATAAAAACTTCTCACTGCTTCCAGCAATTTACCTCCCACACCATATATTCTTAAAACCTTCCCCAAAGCCTCTCTGCCAACCCTATCGTATGCCTTCTCCAGATCCATAAATGCTACAAACAGATCTATCTGTTTATCTAAGTATTTCTCACATACATTCTTCAGAGCAAACACCTGATCCACGCATCCTCTACCACTTCTAAAACAACACTCCTCCTCAATCTGATGCTCTGTACATGCCTTCACTCTCTAAATCAATACCCTCCCATACAATTTTCTAGAAATACCCAACAAACTTATACCTCTATAGTTTGAACACTCACCTTTATTCCTTTTGCCTTTGTACAATGGCACTATACATGTATTCCACCAATCCTCAGAGGCTAAATTTAACAAGTTACCAACTTTTAGCTTCTCATGATAAATATTCTGATAATTTCATAGAGTGGGTCTGATATTGAACAAAAATAGGCAATGACGAAAGATATTAAAAAGTATATTCTAGCTGTAAATGGAAAAAGAGCGATTTTATAAACATTTCTAAGTTTCCCTATAAATTACCTAAAACCAAATCATAAAGCAACAGAGAAGACAATCCCCTTAATTTCATAACATCTAAATTCTCCTTGAGTATAGTGGCAACTAACCACATCAGTGTCCTGGATGAACATATCAAGATTTGGGAGTGGGGTCCCATCTGGCACATTTTCTGGCACAGAGGCACGGTACTCTCTTTTGTTGAAGGATGGAGGTTCATCATTAACATCACGAATAGTAATGGTTACATCTACCACTGTCTCTGTCTCCTTAGTACCCACAGGGTTACCACCGACTGTCTCGTATGCCTGCCAAAGAATAGAAAGAGAGACATGCAGGTAATATAAAAACATTTTTGGCTTTTGACTGGGTAAGATGCACAGAAAGAAGCATAATAAACAGGTGCTGCATTTCTAAGAAGGGGAATGA
Organism: Panulirus argus; assembly: GCA_038088735.1. Lineage (NCBI taxonomy): Eukaryota > Metazoa > Arthropoda > Malacostraca > Decapoda > Palinuridae > Panulirus > Panulirus argus. The sequence goes on from JAYMFT010272618.1 coordinate 1,233, forward strand.
TATGGTGTTTAATGGCATTAAAACAAATCAGATAAGAGTAGGAAAAGTGATACTGACTCATTCATGCATAGTAAAAAGTGACATTCATACGCTGAATATTCATTCCACATTAAATAATACATATTCAAGGACAAGAACTCATACAACAACTTATGGAAAAAATAAATATTATTATCTAAAAAAAAAAAAAAAAAAAAAAAAAAAAAAAAAAAAAAAAAAAAAAAAGTGGCATAAAAGTAAACGTGGATATGTGGGCGTTTTGAACTTGAATCATAAGAAACCTAGGATTAAATTTAATTTAATGAACAGACTTAATGTGACTGCTGGCCATGTCCATATTCAAAGTCCCAAAGGCAATAGCTCTTGCTCCCTAATTTGCAACACATTACTATATTTGCTTAACTAACAGTTCAACATCTACAAATTAATTTTTGAAAAATAAGTAGCATTTCAGTATTCATCAGCTCTACAGGTATACCTTTTATGGCCAGAATCTTGAGCCTAAGGTAATCTAATCCAGTCTTCCTGCCCCATTTTAACCCCAGCTGGTATACATAGACCTTGATCCTTGGCTAATCTACTCTGACTCAGACTCAACTACTTTTATCCTCTTGCCTCTAGTTATGTCACCTAACCAAATATAACCTATATTAACTTGAACATAGCTTACTTTTTGCAATTCAGTCTGACCAACTATGATCCATACTCAATCTAATCTTGAAAATGGCATATTTTCCCTGACTTGGACTGAATAATTTCAACTTGATCTTAGCTTATCTTTCTACCAACCTTGACCTACTTAATTACAATTCTACCTAAGTTACCTTCATCCACTTATCCTTAACTGACTCTTATTCTTACAATACTGAGCTAACCATGCTATCTAGCTAATGTGACTCCAACATAACTACTTTTGCCTAAACTCAGTCTGACCCACCTTGACTTTGACCTTGACTACACCATCTGGGGACTGAAGGGCCTCCCTATCCAGTGGTTTAGCAGTGCGGAGCTCACCCGACTTGTCATCCAGGGTGAAAAAGTCTAGTGGATCTGTGTAGGAGATGTTTATCCGTAAGAGTTCATTTGATTTACCAAATCTTTAATAACTCTGCCATTCCCTGAAATTGCCTCTCCACTTTGAATCTTGTCCTTTTATTATGGGTACCAAGTTTTGTTTTGATAAATGATGACAAAGTAAAAGTACATGAGGAGACTATAGTGTAGTAATGTGAATGTGAACAGAAATGTATTTTGAAATAACATGTAATTTAAGGACTGTATACAGTGATCACTGAATAATCCCTTATCCTACAGAACATCACTTATAAATAAACAGCAATGATATACATCAATAAAGAGAAGCATTGCTGTCATATAACTGCAAAAGTATTAGGTAGAAACATTAGTTAGAAGTAGTAGGTAGAAACATTAGGCAGGAGCATTAGGTAGTAGTAGTCAATAGGAACATTAGGTTGGAGCCTCTGCTAACACTGTGCTAGAGTTGCCCTCTGCCAGTGGGCTGCTAAGGGTGAGGCACTAAAGGCTAAGAAGTGGCACTGGAGTTCACTAGTTATGGAGACCCTATTGTTGTGGCCACCCCCTTGAGGAAGTTCCAGGTGGGAACAAGTGTCAGAAATATAGATAGATAGACCTATTCTAGAAAATATCCATACCATTGCAGTACATTCAGTACAAAGGATGTCTGCTAGGGGAAACTTTTGAAAATGGGTTGACATCACCAGTGGCAAGCTGCAGTGGTCTGTTCTGGGATTATTTCTTTTCTTGACTAATCACATGACTTCCCAAAAGGATTGGGCTCCTACCTATATATGTTCGTGGATGATGCCACTTTCATAAGGGAAGTACAAAATGAAGAGGTTTGTATCAACCTACAAGAGGACCTAGACAAACTTCAAAGTTGGTTCAAGACATGGTTGATGAAATTCATCTTGAGTAATTGTAGCATAATGAGGGTGGGACACAACATAAAATGGCCCCAATATGATTATCTAGCAGGAAGTAAGCAGTAGGAATCTGTTTGTGAAAGACACTCGGGACGACGGATCATCCACAACTTGTCACTAGTCTCACATTAAGAGAATAATAAAGAAGACAAACTGTCTGTTGGCAAATATCAGAAGAGCATTCAAATATATGGATAAGGAAATATTAAACAAGCTGTTCACTTCAAATATTATGCCAAAACTAAAATATGCTTCTTGAGTTTGGTGACTGCACTTAAAGAACCACAAAGACCTGTCAGAAAAGGTCCTGAGGAGGGCAACAATGATGGTAACATAGTTAAGAGAGCTTAGTTACAGGGCCTTAAATCTGTCCAGTATGGAAGAATTGTGATCACAATCTTAGAGTTTTCAAACATGTTTGATAATGTTAACAGTAAATAACTCTTTCAAATATGCAGGTTCAGAACAACTGGAGGCCATAACATGAAATTAAGCAAGAAACTTGTTAAAAAGATGCTAAGAACTACTTTCATTATATAAGATTATACAAGTTAGTAGTGGATGAATGGAGCAGTTATGAGGCTGTGAATCTGGGCAGTACATGGAAGCTTAAAAAGTTATTTGTTAGCAGAAAAATTCAAGAGATGGGACCCCATGAGTGTAAAACTCCCTCCCATACAGTACAAATAAGTAATTACTGAAAAATGATTACATCTCACAAATCAATAATCAGCAATCAGGTGGCTGCTGTAATAATCACTCACTATTAATGAGCTGGTATCTGATAGGTCTTGGGGCACCAGTGTCCCCATCTGCTGCCTGAAGGGTCATAACTAAAGTGCCAATAGGATCATCCTCAGTCACAATGCCAGTGAGAGAGCCAGAGAAGATGGGCGGGGAATTCTGCACATCCCTGACCCGCACCACCACACCTACACTTGATATCTGCCCACCATCCTGCAGGGAGAAAAGAGGCTTGCTTTTCCATACAGTGATGGTAAAATAAAAATCCAGTGTGTAACTATCAGACACACATTAATACCTGTTCACTACCCTGAAATTTAAGATACTGAGATATACTTTAGTATAGGAGGTAATGATGAAGAGTACTTCTTTGTTGCAGCACCTGGATTACAAATGAAAAAAATAAAAAAATAATTAGGTAACCTGTATCCAACAAAATGTCATATACTTCACTGTAAGTACCAAGGCCAAAGTAAACTCTGTAGCTCACCGTGGCAATGAGTTTGAACTGGTAGAGGCTCTGGGTGGCATACTGGAGTGGCTGTTTGAGGATCAAGCTTCCAGAGTATTTACGAGCAGACATCTGAGCGGCTTCAACGGTAAACACCTCACAAGCATCACCACCCTAAGGGGTGAATAAGTGTTATATATTCATAATAACAGATGGTGCTACTTAGATATTTCAGTAAATTGTACCTAAAATCTTTCCATGAAAATGAGTGGACAACAGTGTGAAGCATTAGGCAAGTATGTGTGCATTAAATGGTACTGCATCTTCATAACTACAAACAAGTACATACTAAAATTCTTAATGTGGGAATGAAGAAAACTAGTAGACCACCTTGATGGCATGCCTGACAAACTGTTTACAGGGTGGTGGAAAGGATTTGCTATTGTGAGGGCTATGTTGTATATATGAGGGATCCAAGGCCTTCACTGGGTAAGCCAACGGATGAATATGCATGCATGTGTATGTGTTTATGTTTGCATGTGTGTGCACATACATCAATTTGTCCTGACACTTAGGCTGTATAAAAGAGTTGTTGTCTCTTTGTGTCATTCTAACTTTTCACCTCTACTTTCCCTTGACCTTACCTGACTGATAGGTTCACATTCCAATTTGATGTTGTCTCCGACCTGGTCCTCATCAGTGAGTCGTATGCCAGGCAATACAGTTGTCCCTACAACAGCATCCTCCCTGACCATGGCTTCATAAGGTGTCTGTAAATTAAAAGAAACTCAAGAAAGCAATATTCAGTATATTCTGGCCTTTAGCCCTAATAACTGAACTACGGTATATGAGATTATTAGTTATGTCTTTAGGACTGTCATGAATGGGTGGATTTTCAAAGAAATATGTTTTTCATCCCAAGATGTGTCAATACCTATTTGTAATAACAGGCATTATGTACTTCATATCCTGGTATGTTGTGAGATGATTAGTATGAGCATGAAAAACATGTTCATGGAATTCCTGTGCATAACAGAATACAGTTTTATGAACATGATACCTCAGAAGGTAGGAGATATGTGATATAATATTATATAATTCCATTGGGTGAATCTTTTTATATTTTGAAATCCTGAGGAATTTTGGATAATTACTCAAGTGGATTACATTTATCATTAAGATGGGAGAGAAGTGAGAATTCCTGAAATTTCCTTGAAGTATAAGGAGGTTATATCTTGACTTATCATGAAAGCTGGATGTTAATTTGCACTTTCTCTATTAAAGGGAGGTTTTATAATATCTATGTACCTCAAGCATCTTCAACACCAGCAACGGTATCCTACACACTATACAGTATATTCATTAAATCAGCTACCTCAAATCAGTAATGATCCATACTGGTAAAGACCAGTGCTAATGGAGACTAAAATGGGTATGAAACCACACTAATGAGGAATGACTTTCACGAGGACTGTAAGTAGCATAGGAAAAACATTCGAGAGGATTCACTCTTGTGAGGAGAGACAGTTGTGAGGAGCCACATTGGTTAGGAACAACACTAGTGAGGGCCCACACAAGCAGCACTAGTGAGTACATGTAATGGTTAGAAAAACAATGATGACCTGCACTAATTAGAAAAAGCATTAATGAGGCACCACGCTGGAAAAAATAAACAGTAAAGAGAACTGGTGCACCCCCCACACAGAGAGGAACAACACTGGTAAAGATTCATAAAATTGAGGACCAAGACCAATAAGTGCCCACATGGATAATCAAGCTTGGTTAAGACCATCATTAATAAGGACCCAAACTGGTTAGGACTCACAGTGTTAAGGATTCATATGGGTGAGGGCTAAAGTGATGACGACTCACACTAGAGGAACAATAGTGATGATTTTCTGGTATGGTAAAGACAAAAACAGACAATGATCCACACAGTGAGAATGGTCTCTACAAGTTGGATTAAAAATTGTGAAAAATCTTGTCAATAAGAATCCATACTATTAGGACCCACATTGGTAAAGATGAATAGCTGACATTCCCTAATATTAACGGCACACATTGCTGAGGATCTATATAATGGAGGACCTATTATGGTAATGACCACAGTGACACAGATTCCTCAAAGGTGAGAGTTCACATTGGTATTGGCCCATTCTGGTGAAGATCCACACTAGTGAGAAACCACAGCAATAAGAACCTACACTGGTGAGGAACTACAGCAGTTAGGACCCACACTAGCAAGGACCTATTGAAGAATGGGCCCACAATGGTGAGGATCTACAGGAATAAGGTCCACACTGGTGAAGGCCTATAGCAGCAAGTACCTACACTGGTAAGGACCTAAAGCAGGGAGGACCCACTCGGATGAGGACCTACAGCTGTAAGGATTCACTTGGTGAGGACCAACAGCAGTAATGGTCCACACTGGCGATGACTTACATTGGTGAGAAACCACAGCATTTAAGGACCCACACTGATAAGGATCTAGGGCAGTAAGGACCCACAAAAGTGAGGACTTACTGCAGTAAGGACTCACACTGGTGAGGAACTACAGCAGGAAGGACCCACACTGGTGAAGACCGACAGCTGTAAGGACCCACAATGGTGAGGACCTACAGCAGGAAGGTCTCACAATGATTTGGTCCTACAGCAGTAAGGATCCACATTGGTGAGGACCTCCAGCAGTATGGACCCAGATTGGTGAGGACGTATAGTAGTAAGGACCCACACTGGAGAGGACAACCCAAATTGGTAAAGATCCAGAGGTCAAAACACACAGTGCTGAGGACACATCTGGTTGGGAACTAAAACATCTAAGGAACCACACGCATGAGGTTCTGTACTGCTATGGAATTTATATACTCATGACATCAACTGTCAAGCACCCACTCTGGTAGAAGCCTACCCTGGTAAGGACTCACCAGCCCTACTTTGGTGTGGAATGATACTGGTGAGTATATATAAAGGTAAAGACCAATAGTGGTAAGGATCTACAATGATGAAAAGCTATATTGGATAGAAATCAGTTATGATAACCCATACAGGTGAAGACCATACTGGTGTGGCACACACAAGGAACCATAGTGGTGAGGACCAACAAAGTAGAGTATACATAGTAGCTAATGTTCATTTTTAAATTCTGTCTGTATGAAATATAACTTTCACCAATACCCACAACAAATAAGAAGGCTTGTATCATGGTTTGAGTCCCCATGTTGATCCCTTACTACATAACAATCAGCAAAACACTAATGGTCTTCTTAACTTTTCTTAAGTAGTCTACATTAGCAGATTATCATTATCCTCAAATTTTCATGAAAGTTCCCCCTGTATTATATACCATGCATACATGTTCAAATAATTAGGGAACCAGAAGTACCTAAATCATATTGTGAACTTTTTTTTCATGACCCATGAAAATTGAATTATAAATTTCAGTTCATTTTTTTCTGTCATCAGTGGCTAATCTGTTGCCTTCCTCATATTTATCCTATGACCATTAGCACAAAAGGATTACATAGGTTGCAAAGGATCTATGTCAGATCCAATAGCACAAATATTAACAGTATCAAACATTACAAAGTTGACTCACAGCACTATCTTGCTGTCTTTCCATACAAAAAGTGATTTATTTACTTGATGCAAAAAGTGAATACTACTTCATAAACTCAGATATCTTATCATTACCAGTAAGGTGCTGTGTCATTTCTTGCTGGGTTTAATTGACCTACCTCTTAAATATTCTGTTTTCTCTCAATCTAAGGCAGTGTTCTTATGTGTATCCATAATCCTGTCCATACACTTTACATTTCATATGATTAACATTGCTCTAAAATCTAAACTGCTACTGGTATCTGAACCGTACATATATAGCTAAAAAGTATATATCTTACCCACCTTTCCTTAAAAAACAAAATTCATATGGAAAATCAAAGGTCCCCATAAGGGTAGTCTGTCTCAAAGGGCCAGGTTGTTGTGTTACACACGTATAGTCATAGAATTCTGTGCTTACTGTCTGCATGGCTAATAAAGTATTACTCATATCATTACCATATGTACATGAAAAAGCTACAGTAACGAAGATCCACACTAATGACAACCTACAGCAGCAAGGTTACACTGGTGAGAAACTATAATGCTGTGAAGTAACACTTATGAGGAGTTACACTAGTGAAGAGCCATACATGTGATGACCTGTACAGGTGAAGAGCCACAATGGTGAATGGTGAGGAGTTACAGTAATCAGGAACTTTACTAGTGAGTAACCACAGAGGTCAGGTGCTAAGAAGAGCCACATAAGTGAGAAATCACACCAGTGAAAAGCCACACAAGTAAGGAGCTAGGAGAACTAACCTGCAAAAACTTGGGAGCATTGTCGTTGGTGTCAAGGACGATGAGGGAAATGGGTACCCGCACCACATTGTTGTCTGCGCCTTCCACCTCATCCTCCAATGTCACAACCAGACGCAAGGTGTCATTGCGCTGTGGATTACCAAAAATATTATTCTTCACCCTTATGGCTATATGTGTATGGTTATTCTGCACTACTGAAGTAGTATGCTATGTTTCACATCTCTACAGAACCAAGAATTAGACAAAAGTTTTAATTTTTTTCAACCTTAGTCCTACTTTTACCCAATAGAGCATCATAATTAGCTTTCTAATGAGAGGGATGTGTGGCCAGGACACTATCAGTGAAAAATTGGTTTGCTGAATCAGCGGGTCAGAGGTCGAATAGACTGCAGTCGGGTCTCTGGGCATGTGTGTCTCAGTGGTCTAGCGACGGACCCTTGTCCTCCATACAGTATGATTATAATAAAACTTACTCTATTTATACATTAAAAGTATGGTTGTGCTGTTTACTTCATAGCTTTATGGGATTATTTTCCTAATTATCTAAATATTGTACTATACAACATACACAAAAATGATGGCATTCTAAAAATGGAATATGGGAAAAATCCAGTTGCCTCGGAAAGCTGTTTACTGAAACACGAAACTTTGGTAAAGAAATCTTTTGTTTCTTGTCTTTTACATGCAGTGCTTTCATTAGACAGGGTATAAGTATCTTCTTTCCTCAGCCAGTGCAGAATTTTCTTGAACCACTTATGTTTTTCCTGACTCCCACAGTCTGTCTTCCTTTATGAGACAGGAGTCTCATCATTAATAACTTGGTCAACACTGTTTTCTCAAATATGCATAACCTTGAACTGGGCACCAGCAACTATGGTTAGTTCTTTGAATGAATAAATGAATATATGAATGAATGTATAATTTCATGTATAAACATAAATAAATTCACGATTAATACATGAACATCTTTTCTTGCCACTAATCTAACTCACATTCAGCATCAGTACAAACCCTTAATCTACCAATATATCTACCTAAAACATTCCCTTATATCCTTCAGCATCCATATAGATCCACAATATTCCCCATTTTCCCCAAATATCCTCAGAATCTCCTTATCGCTCCCAAATACTTGAGTACCATTATGAACTAGAATTTCCCTGTATCATCCAGTTTCTGACATTCCTAGAGGCATCTAAGATCTCCCAGACGAATCTCCTCCTCGCCCTCTTCATAAACCTTGGAATCTCCCTCACATCAGCCATCATCAAACATCACACATTCCATGGACTGTAGCATCCTTTTGAACGTCCCTCCTTCACCCAGGACACATACACATATGCTACTAGGTCTCTTCGCAACATGTCCTCCTTTCCTTCCCGCTTCTCACATACCTCACGGTCCAGGGGTCTGGCGATGGTGACCACACCCGAGCTGGAGTCCACCCTCAGTCTGTCTGAGCCACTGAGACCATACTTGACGGGGCCGCCCTCGGGGTCGGCGCCCTTCAACGTGTACACAGCAGCTCCGACAGGCGTGTCCTCGCTCACCACGTGAAGGTTCATGTCCGCCGTGAACGAGGGAGGCAGGTTGGCGGCCACATCTGTTGGAAAAGAGACTTGTTGAGACATCGCCTAACTATAAAAGGGGACTACGATCACACATGCAACACCAGAGTTATACTCAATATTCACTGTGGCGGTATCGAATCTGGAGGTCAGGAAAGCAGAATTTCTTGTGAAGGCAATTCACTCCTAAAAACGGTGAGACTAAATACATACTTGGAAACCCCACATTATGGGAATAGCTAAGGCTGCCTCCAAGAAGCTGGGTGTACTGTTTAGATGTCGTAACTTT
>JAYMFT010272629.1:0-10604 GCA_038088735.1 Panulirus argus
ATTCCAATTATCAAACATCTTTTAAACTAGAGAAAAAAATAGGACTTGATCTTACCCTTGTGAGTTTGGGTTGTATCGGTGTGGTCAAGAGGTTATCATGGATATATAGACATCATCCCTGCAACTTTCCCTGAATTCCTCACATTTTATGAGACTAAAGGTCATCCTGCTCACCTCCCCACCCAACACACCATAAATAAATGTATGTATATTTTTGTGTGTGCAAAGTTGCACTCTTTCCTTCACTGTGGAACTTTGCCTATTTCTGTGGTAGAATTTTTCTAATAAATCACAAATATGCCAATGAGACTGGACTTTCAGGTTAAACTTCGGCATCAAACATCGTAATGCTTCCCTCAGTCACGTGACCATACATATTGTAAACAATACCTAAATATTATTCACAATGTCCGCTTACACTTCCCATGACTATAGTTTCCGACCGTTCCGTTTTGCCGTGTGAACTGCCCTCTCCAACAACTGTTTGCCAAGTTGCCTATAAGAAATGGCCAAGGATGTCGAGCAATCAACCATCAAACAGTATCACCAAAAGCAAAATACATCAAAACACGACTTTCACGTTGATTACAATGGTCTTCGTGATGGTACGGCGTCAGGGTTGAACGTTTTGAGCACGAGTTCACGACCCGAGAGCACGACGAGTATGGTCGCCTGATCTTGTAACAAGTCGTACTACCCGCAATTGATTAATTCTTGTAGATTTCATGACATAAAAATGTTATCTAATAACCTGTTGTTCATGACTTTATAGTATGCAAAAGATCCTAATAACCAAACTGTTATTCATGACTTTATGTCATGAAAAAGATATTTAACACCCTAATGATTATTCATTTACATGAAAAATATATCTAATAACCTGTTCTTCATGACTTTATAGCATGAAAAGATAACTAACAACCTAACTGTTATTCATGGCTTAAGAGCATGAAAAAAAGATATCTTAAAACCTAATGGTTTTTCATGGACATAATTATAGCATGAAAAAGACATCTGAAAAACCTTTTGGTTATTCATGGCTTTATAGCATGGAACATATTTATAATCCTAATGGTTAATCGTGGCTTTATAGCATGAAAAACATGTCAGAAACTTAAAACTGTGTCTTCTTTACAAGATACCATTTTACGGGTTGATATGCAGTACTCCATATCTAAGAACGCTGTGGTTAGGCAGTTTGGACTAGACTGTGGTTAGGCTATATCCACATGATAATTTTTTAATTCTTCTTTCTCCCCATTCCCTACATGGAGCGTCAAACATCACATGCTGAGCTACATACGCCAACCCACTGTATTTGTCCATGCGTCCATCGTAGCGTATGCGCCGTTGTAAGGGAATGTTTGCGTGTACGTTCCTTGATAGTTGAACCGCCCCCGAGGCAACTTGCATACAGCCTTTTAGTGGTAATGAAGGCGCCACTATTGATCCAGATGTGCCCCCTCGCTTCTGCTTAATCCCTGAACGATGTGAAGGCGTCAGGAGCGCCGCCTAAGGCGTGGCGACATGAAGGTGTCCGTAGTGACCAGTTATGGTCAGCCAACAGCAGTTATTGCTGGCGGGTACCATGGCGACATGTGGCAACCTCAATATCCCCTCTTGCACATAACGGACGGTGTCTTCATTTATAGTAATCCTATACAAAGAGTTACATCGTTGCTGATTTTTGCAACGACATTTCCCAGGTTCGCTCTACGAACTTCTGTCACTGAAAGCGACGAGACTTTGTGTTAAAATCACTCTTACTGCCTCCTGGTCCAGTCATAATCTCATCAAACAGTTGCTATCAACTTCATGCGACTTTAGTCATTTATTCATAACAGGCCAAGTATTCAGGCAGGCAGAAAGGACCCTGGCTTCACATCGGAAGGTCAAGCCACGTCTAGACTCCTGTCAGTCAAAGACCCTATAGAATCCTACAGGGGCCTACCACGAAGATTTTCCTACCACGCCAACACCATTAATGACCACTGGAGTGGGTAATCCAATCGGTTCTTCAATAGGCTTGCACCAGCCGTCTGAATCAGTCAGGTAATCTCTGGCTCTGAGATACAGAGGCCCCATATCCACATGGATATATCTCCCACGTGGCCCCTGGATCATCGCCCTCTGTTAGATGCTCGGTGGTTCGTTACCTCTTATGGCTTCATCCAGCAGGACCCCGTAGGGAATCGCTTGCACGCGTTCTTCTGTAGTAGTTTTTACATGGTCTCGACAATGCCTCTACCCTTGCAACAGTCACGAACATGAACCGCCTTGTACTTCAGACCTACGGTACCACAAGCCACCTCCTTCTTGCCGCTACGGCGGTAAAGTCACGGTACCTCTGCAACTCCTCCTCCCTTCTGCTACCTCGGGATCCTGGCGTGCCACCTCTCTTGCATCAACAGAACCAGACATCGTCGCTCTTCTTCCACGGGACACATACGTACTTCTGTACCAGAGCCACAGGACTACCGTCTCGCCTCTGCCCTCATACTCTCACCTTACCTCACCTCATCTCATTTCATAATCCTGCATCCTTGCAGCAGTCGTTACCTCTTTACTTACCCAATAACGACAATGTTTTAACTCGTTTCAAAGTTATAAAGGAAACTAGACACATAAGAGTGCCCGCTAAATTACAATGACTATGAGATCTGTGGTGAAAACCCCCAATTAAACAAAAAAGAACACTTGTTCCTATTCGGCCCACTGTGTGATTCCACTGACGAGGGCCCACTGGGTGTAGTCCCGCTACGTGAGGCCTCACTGGGTTGAGTTCCACTATGTCAGAATCCAATGGGTGTGGTCCCAGCGTGTGAAGGCCTACTGGGTGTGGTTCAACTGTGTGAGGACCCACTGGGTGTGGTCCCACACTGGAAGAACCCACTGTTAAGACAACTGCTTCGTGCTTGCAGTGTTCTGCGGTGATGGTATAGTACCCTGGAGAACACCCCCTCCCCCTAACCATCTTGGAGACCGACTAGCCAACTGGACTGGTGGAGGGTGGAAGGAGCCCCTCCTTGCCGCATACCCCGGGGATCACCTGGGAGGTGCCCCTCCTTCCCACATATCCCGGGGAATCAATGCTTCACGTTCCGTGACACAGGAGACAACATACCACCTCTACCACCCACCATTAAACTCGTAAATCCATTACTTTCCGCTGCTGGCACAGAATATCCCAGACATTCACGGGGTCACAAATAAACAGGTGGGCATTCGTGGACGCGTTGTAAAACGTGCGATTAGTAATCTCTTAACTCCTGCATACATAACAGAAAAACTGTAGTTCCACAACAAACAATGCACGACGGTAGAATGTGTATAAGGTTATGACGCAATCATGCAAATTGGGAATTGTAAATGCACACTGTATATACATACGCGTGACAGACAGACATAACATACAGACGAACATGGACATACATATATAGTATATACATAACATACAGACGTACATAACATATATACATAAACTGCTACACGTAACATAAACATAAATAGCATATAGCATTTCATATCATGCATATATGCAGCACACAAACGTAATCCATACATAACATACAGGAAATACAGAGGGGGTAAGGAGACTTGGTGGCAAGGCCCGTAGCCACGCGTCTTGTCATAAGTAAAAACATGACAGTATGACAGTACTTCTCCCATCCCCGCCAGTCGCGTCAGAATATTTACACTGTACAGTCCCTCTACCCCGAGACAAATTCTACAGCAGGTGTTACAGGACTCCACCTGCCCGAGGTTACACCGCAAGCGAAGTGACATATGGCGTCGCTGTATCACTAGGACTACAGTCGTGTTAAAGAACTTCTCACTCCAAAGGAGTCTACGTTTCCCTGTTACTGGAAGTAACGCAGCCTTTAGAAAAGTCCTGGTTGACGCAATGACTCTTTCATAAAAATCAGTCCTGAGATTATTTCCCCTTCCCCCATACATGTTTGCCGTTTCCCACGTTAGCGACGTAGCGTCAGGAACATACGAAGAAAGGCTGCGTTCGTTCACATCCATTCTCTAGCTCTCATATGCAATGCACCAAGACCACAGCCTAACAGACCTTTCCATGGTTTCCCCCGGTCGCTGCACATGGTCTGGTTCAGTCCACTGACAGCACATCGATCTCTGTACACCACATCGTTCCAATTCACTCCGTCCCGTGCACGCCATTCATCTCCCTGCATGCTCAGGCCCCGATCACTTATTTTTTTTTTTCACTCCATCTTTTTATATGCAGTTTGATTTCAGCCTTCTTGTCCCGTCCACTTCTGACACATATATCCTTTTTGTCCCCTCTCCTCACTTCTCACCATTTGAGCGTACCCTCTTAACTGTCTCAGCCACACCTCTCTCTTACCCTTTCATTACTTACTCGATCAAACCACCTCACACCACATAGTGTCCTCAAACCTTTCATTCCCAACATATCCATGTAGTACACCATGGACGTCTCCAGGGAAACTGTGTTTTTGTTTTCTCGACGGCTCCACCTCCAGACTATATATATATATATATATATATATATATATATATACACGAGTATATGCCTAATGGTGTAATTATTGACATAATCGACAAAAAATAAGTCCAATCTTTTACTTAACAATGGTGAACATGATTTCCATATTGTACTAAAGCTGTCATTCGTTATCACAGCTGGATCTTCTCCAGTCAGTTATGATCTTATGATGGTAATTCTTTCCTCCCTAACCCCGTGACGACTTCCGTACTCAGAGAGTGAAGCAGTTGTGTTCATGGGTTACGTCGTCGTTACTGAAGGGTTAAGTCGTCCTTGACAAGGGTTTGAGTAACATAATCGATCAAGTTGGTTGGTTGGTTGAGCGATAGATCTATCAATTGCCAGGATCATTAAGGCCGTCAACGTCAAGCTACATCCACCGACCGAAAAATCCACAACACCTGAAGGTGTTGAGGATTATCTAAATCCACATAAACTCTCCCTCTGCATGTGACCCCTGGATGCTGGAACTAAATCTATGAATACCTATCTTGACTGCCGGCTCCAGGGACGGGTTTGAGAGAAACTGAAGGATTCTGGAGGCGTTTGCTGGAGGGTTCTTGGGAGTGTTGGCTGGAGGGACGGGTTTGTTGGAGGGTCCCTTGGAGGTCTGGTGGTCTAGAGATCAAGGGAAATACAGAGGAAAAAGAGTAATATGTACAACCAAGACTCATCATTGCCAAGAAATCAAGAAGCGTGATGCTATAGTTACCCCGATCCCCCACCCTTTCCTGTTCTCCATCGGCCATGTTCCCCTGATAAGCGAGATGGACTGAGGAGTTGATGGAGCTCAGGACGCCATAGTTAAGTGTTTGTGTCGTGACTACTGGTCGACCGGAGTCCCTGACCGAGCCAGCCACGTCGGTGTGGGTACAGGCGCCTCACTATCAAGCACACACGACGTCCCTTCCCTTCCCGGTGATGAGTCCTCGGTGAGTTCTCTTAGGGTTAGGGAATATATGGCTCTACTTTGTCTCATCCGAGAGAGAGAGACAGAGACAGAGACAGAGAGAAGAGGCAATATGCCAACAAACCGGAGAACTCAAGGTTTGGACACAGACCTGACTACAGTCTTTGCGTGGGAACTAATCCTTTCGTGAGCAGATGCAGCAAAACGGGTCGACGGGGAGGAGCAAAGTTGTGATTTGTCTTGTAGTACAATCAGCAGAAATTTACTCCCTTGACACTGGCGTTGACACCTTTAACACTGGTGTTCGTTCATTCACCAGCACTGCCGTTCACTCCACCAACACTGGCGTTCACCCCAACATCACCGGCGTTCACCCCACCAACATCAGCGTTCACCCCACCAACACTGGCGTTCACCCCAATAACACTGGCGTTCACCACGCCAGCACTGGCGTACAATCCACCAGCACCGGCGTTCACCCCACCAACAATGACGTTCACCACATGAACACTAGCGTTCATCACACGAACACTGGCGTTCACCCCACCAACACTGGCGTTCACCACACGAACACTAGCGTTCACCACACGAACACTGGCGTTCACCCCACCTACACTGGCGTTCACCCCACCTTCACTGGCGTTCACCACATCACCACTGGCGTTCACCATACCAACACCGGCGTTCACTTAACCAGCAGCGGCGTTCACCCCACCAACATTGGCGTTCACCCCACCAACACTGGCCTTCAATACACCTACAATGTCGTTCAACACACCAAAACGCGTTCACCCCACCAACACTAGCATTCACTCCACCAGCACTGCCGTTCACCCCACCAGCACTGGCATTCATCCCAGCTAAACTAGCGTTCAACCCACCAACATTGGCGTTAACCACATCAGCACTGACGTTCACCACAGTTACGCTGGCATTCACCTCACCAAAACTGGCGTTCACCCCACCAACATTGGCGTTCATCCCACCCACAATGGCGTTTACCCCACTAATACTGGCGTTCACCCCATGAACACTGCCGTTCACCCCAACAACATTAGCGTTCACCCCACCAACACTTGCGTTCACCACAACAACACTGGCGTTCACCCCATCAACACTAGCGTTCATCCCACCAACATTCACGTTCACCCTAACAACACTGACGTTCACCCCACCAACACTATCGTTCACCCCACCAACACTGCCGTTCACCCTAACAACTTTGGCGTTCACCCTACCAACACTGGAGTTCACCCCAACAATACTGGCTGGCGTTCACTGCACCAGCACTGGCGTATACTCCACCAGCACTGGCGTTCACCCCACCAACACTGGCGTTCACCACACGAACATTGGCGTTCATCCCACCAACACTGGCGTTCACAACACCACCACTGGCGTTCACCATACCAACATCGCCGTTCATTTCACCAGCACTGCCGTTCACCCCACTAACATTGACGTTTACCTCACCAACACTGGCGTTCACCCCACCAACACTAGCGTTTACTCCACCAGCACTACCGTTCACCCCACCAACACTGGCATTCACCCCAGCAACACTAGCGTTCAACCCACCTACAATGGCATTCACCCCACCAAAACTGACGTTCATCCCACCAACAACGGCGTTCACCCCACCCACAATGGCGTTTACCCCACCAATACTGGCGTTCACCTCACCAACACTGCCATTCACCCCAACAACATTAGCGTTCGCCCCACTAACCCTAGCGTTCACCCTACCAACACTGGCGTTCACCTCAACAACACTCTCGTTCACCCCATCAACACTAGCGTTCATCTCACCAACATTGCCTTTCACCCCAACAACATTGACGTTCACCCCACCAACACTATCGTTCATCCCACCAGCACTGCCGTTCACCACAACAACATTGGCGTTCACCCCACCAACACTAGCGTTCACCCCACCAAAACTGGCGTTCACCCCACCAACATTGGCGTTCACCCCACCCACAATGGTGTTCACCCCACCAAAATTGGCGTTCATCCCACCAACATTGGCGTTCACCCCATCAACACTGGCGTTCACCCCACCCACAATGGCGTTCACCCCACCTATACTGGCGTTCACCTACCAACATTGGCGTTCACCCCACCAACACTGGCGTTCACCACACCAACACTGGCGTTCACCCCACCAACACTGGCGTTCACCACTCCAACACTGGCGTTCAGCACACCAACACTGGCCACATTCCACCTTTGCGACATCTCTCCAGCGTTAAGCCAATGTTCCTCAACTTCTCCATCAGGTTTATAGCTCATTTCTACAAAGTCGACAACACTTCTCCAACAGTTATCCTTCTTAAAACATTTCTTTAGTATTTTACTACCAGCAATTTAACACTTCACCATCACCTCTCCAACATTTCACTAGCACTCCACCCCCACCCCCTGCCCAACCTTCACAAGAACCCCTCCAACAACACTTCGTGAGCATCACTCCAACACTTTAGCAGCAGCCCTCCAGCATTTCACATGCATCCCTACAACACTTTATGAGCATCCCTCCAACACTTCACATGTAACCCTACAACAGTTTTCCAGCTTTCCTCCAACGCTTGAACCGTAAAGCCAACCTTACACACGTGTGACTCCAAGCATCACCAATCCCTAGATCCTGGGGGAAGATCTGCCTGTTGCTGCAGCGTCGCCTGGCCCGCCTTTCATCAGACTGGCCCACCCCCCAACACACACAAACACACACACATACACTAAGACACACTGGCAAAAACCAACGAGCAACGATCAGCCTTGAACGAAAGACATCCAAAGTCGTCATCCGCCGATGCAACAGGCGTTCTAAAGTCGTCATCCGTCGATGGAACGGGGTCAGCAGCACATCCAAACAGTGATGTCCGGCAATAACATTAGTTTACCTGATATCCAGGGCGGGTGGCCTTGAGGATGGGTCCATCCGCCTGTGAGGACGCTGTCACTCGCACAGGAACCTGGGCAGCAAAATGAGTGCACACGAGAGCCATCCACGACGAGGAGCGTACACGAGTGATGCGACCAGCAGCGCCCTACCGATCATAATGCTATGTGGCACCTCAGCAGGGAATGAGGAGCCGCCGGGTTAGGCCGTTAGCCATACGTTATGATGTAGTATGTTGTATCCCGGTATACGAGTGTCGCAGCTGGACACCACACACGAGCCGGGGGGCCGCAGACACAGCGTGAGTGTGTGTGGTCTTAAGATTATCTTTAACACCTGGAGAAGGCGTCGGAGATCTTCCGGTTGGTGGGTGTAGCTTGAAGACGAAGGCCTTAATGACCCTGGTGGTAATCGACGAGCCTCGAGACCAAACAGCCAACTACTGTCCGCCATTCACGTGTCACATTTCATCATCACCGATTAAACGCTGACAAAGTGTCCTATTTTTCGGACGCTCGGGAATATTGCAGGGAGGTGCATCATACAACTGAACCTGGGATCATCCAGTCGGCGGGAAATGAAATTAATGATATTGAAGGGTTGTCTTGGAGCGACCTCAAAACGTGTTTCATCGTAAACTGTTGTGATGCAACATAGCTAGCCTGACATTCACATCAAAATTAATCATGTAAATGACACGAATAAACATTATATATATATATATAAATATATTATATATATATATATATATATATATACTGGGTATTACTACGTACACGAGTGCATACCATTTACCTTAGCATACATACAGAGGCGGACAACTTGGGGTATGTATGGAGTGGCCTGTATGTAGGTGCTGAGGACGATGTAAGTGTATCAGTAGCACTAACCTGTACGTTCGTAATGGTCGTTAGTTTTCCACCAAACACTCGTGTATGTTATCGCCAAGCAAGCTTCATGGAAGCTTTCCTCTCACTGCCGGCAGCTGGCACCATCAACTTGCAACAGCTGATTTCTCTACAACTCCGCATTCTTTTCACTCACCCGTGACATAATCGCCTGTAAGACAATGGACAATACGGGCCAAAAAGTACTATGGCAGGTGAATCATGCGAATCACCGAAGAACGTCAAATCCCCCTGGCGGACGTGAAGTCAACTACGGTATCCATGGCGACGTGTACACAAACCAGGGTGGGCGATGAGCCCGAGATGATCTGCCGCCAATCCCGGCCCGACCACCGTCCAGCCCACTACCCTAGCCGCACGACACGGGCACATGACACTGGCCGGAGTGGTTGGAGCAGCTTGCTGTGAGGCGTTATGTCATTCATTTACGGACCTGAATTGAAGGATTCCTGGAGCAGAAATGACAAATATCTTTCCTATTCTTTATTGCTACAGCTGCTGCTTGTTACGGGCGTAGGCGATGTCCTACGCGAATCCTGTAGAAGGATAGAGTCGGAAATGAGGCACCACAATGAAACCTGCCAGGTAGAAGAAATGTCAGGAGTCACGTTGGGACATCTGCTGACGGAGACACCAAAGGGCAGCTTGAGTCCGGAGTCTCATCGCCAAGACTTCAGGTCTAGTAGCGAGTCGACTGCCTGACTGCCTCGCTGCGGTGATACCAGTTTCAGTTTTAATACTTTATTCCTTGATAGAGGAATCGGTGATACCCGGGTATTTAAGAGGCGGTGAGGTCAGGTCTGGGAGGGGTAGCTGTTTCCAAAGGGAATTAGAGACGTTGGAGCCGAATGGCGGAAGCTACTGACATCTTTCCTTAACGGTCACTGTCGGTCAGGTCAGTGTGTTGTCTATGAGGGTAGACACCAGACGGTACTTCTGCTGCCATGTTGGAATCTAGCTTTATTGATAATTGGCACCTGATGAGGTAGACTGTTTCTATGAAGCATGTTGTGGCACGTGTATTGAAATAGATTACATATTAGACAGAATTCTATGAACTCCTACTGAAGGGCGATTTCACCTTCACAACTATCATCACGGACTAGTGTGATCAACATATATATATATATATATATATATATATTTTTTTTTTTCTACATATTCGCCTTTTCCCGCGTTAGCGAGGTAGCGTTAAGAACAGAGGACTGAGCCTTAGAGATAAAATCCTCACTTGGCCCCTTCTCTGTTCCTTTTTTGGAAAAGCAGAAATAGGAGGGGAGGATTTCCAGCCCCCGGCTCCCTCCCCTTTTAGTCGCCTTTTACGACACGCAGGGAATACGTGGGAAG